>VZRL01001650.1:1170617-1205656 GCA_013397895.1 Origma solitaria | reverse complement strand
CCGCTCCCCGCCGCGCCGGAGCGAGGGCTCCGAGGTAAAAGGGAGGACGGGAGAGGCAAGCCATGTTTAAAACAAACTACACCCTTCTCCTCGCCTCCCGCGGCAGACCCGTATGTACCAACTCCGGCGCCCATCCGGGCAGGGCCCCCGGGGGCGGGGGGCGGCGCCTCCCGAGGGAACGCCCGCGGCCCCCGCCGCGCCGGGGGAGCCGTGCGGAGCCGTGCGGAGCTGAGGGGGCCCCGCCGCCGTCCGACCCCTGCTCTCCGGGCACCTTGGGGCTGGCAACCTTCTCCTCGGGAGGGAGCCGGCTGCGAGACCGCCTTCCCTAGGGAGAGAAACTTGGGCCGCCCTTGAGCGGCCGGGCTCGGCGGTGTGGGGGTTTTCCCCTCCCTGCCGTGCCCGCTGGAAGCGGAGCCTCGGCTGCGCGACCGCCGGGAGCGCTCCGGCGCTGGCACAGGCGGGCTGAGCCTGGAGGGTGGCAGGCGGCCCCCTCCGCCCTGCAGGGCCCCGGGGGTGGGCGGCCGAGCGAGGGAGGCCCTGCTGCCGGAGATCCTCGTCGAGAGCTTACTGCCTGCCGTCCGCAGGCGCTAAGGGAGTGTAACGAGAGACTTGGCACTAATACATGCAATGACAAAAAAATGATAGCTGCAGTCCTTTAATTTTAACTAGGTCAGCCAAGGCAAGGCAATTTGTGTTTTTCCCAAATGTCACCTGTGACCTCCTAATACATCATATCTGGGCTGGGGATGAAATCTATTTCAATAAAGTTACAGGTAGATGATGTCCTCCAGGTAACTTGGTGTTTACTTGTTATCCTTTGCTTATTCCTTATGGGAGGTATCAAAATGTCAAATTGTCAAGTATGCTACTGAATTATTTAATTCATAGTTGAGGGCCTGATTCCGGATCTGAAAATGGATGCAACTGTGGAGGGTTGACTGCCCTTATTGGAATAACTAGGTTTGAAATGAGTGAAGGTTTGGACTTTTTTCCTCTTGCTCTTCTGTCATTGCACCCTCGCATGCTTCTGCACTTTTAGTGCTGTAGCTTGTCACCATAAGTTGAAAATGATCTTGTCTCAGTGGGACCCTCCACAAGTTTTGAAACCTTGTGAACTTCCTACCCTGTTTACTTTGCCCTTCTGCATTCTTACACTACAGATGTTTCAGGCTGTCCTTGCTAACTGTGGGTAGAAGTAAAGATACTCCCACAGGTTTTTGTGGTCTGTTGTGAAATGTTTATTACGGGGAAACTACCTTTGAGTTGTAAGTCCGTAAGAACATGTCTCATTTCTATAAGATTATTTTTAAAAGTAATAAAATACTTGCATATGGGATCAGAGCAATGGAGATGAATTTTAACAGCACAGTAAATTTTATTTTGGTTAGCACTGTATGGGTAAAGATTTACGTTTAAAAATTATATACGAAGTGTGGGTTTTGGGAAGCACTGGTTCCAGGAAAAGCCTATGATTAATGGCTTTACTTTTTGAGAAAAGTGTAATTGTAATATATTACAATAGTCAATTTTATTCCAGAATAATATCCACAGAGTGAGAAGTTGGTGATGCAGCAGTAACTGAATAATTACGCCAGCCAGTTTTGACATGGAGACTAAACCATCCCATGCAACTAATAGTCAATTCTCTTAAAATTTCTAACTTGTGAAAAGGCTTCTAACACTGGAAAATTTATAAGGAAATAAACATCAAAAGTCAAAATAAGAAATTTTCACAGTTATAAGGGTAGGTAAATAAATAATATTGCAGAAAGGGCTTACATTCACCTGTATCTCTTTTTGTGTATCTGTAGTTATCTAAGCTGGCTGGCTCTTTTTTGTTTGCTTTTCTTTTCATTTCTGATGTTTTGCATCTCTATGTAAACTCAAGTCACTTGCTAAGTCCCTGGCCGTATGTTTATTATGACTATTATGAAGAAAAAAGTGTAAGCTGCCTCCCCTTCTCTAGAGGGCTGTGGGATAGGATGTCAGGATATCATTACCCATTGCTTGAGGGTCACAGATAAAAGGAGGAACTTACTCTGTGTTGAGGTGATGTTAATACTCTGCTAAAGCAAAAGGGGGTTGAACTCTGGGCTGCTCCTGTCAGGTTTCTGTAACCTTCATTTGTTGTAATAACATGTTGTGGTGTGAACATGGCCTTTTCCAAAAAGAATGGCATGCCAGTGTGGGATAAACCAGAATGCTTGTTGTGGTATTGATAGGAACGAATGCCTTGAAATGGGTTGGGGTGTTTTGCTTTTCATTTGTCTTTGTGGAATTAGCTCTTGGGTCATATTGAAGAACTCCTTGACCTTGAAACAGCTCCAATAAAAATATCTCAGTGTTATCCAAAAAAGGATGAAGAACCATTCTGTACCTGATGACAAGGAGAATCGTGGTATGGTCACATGCATGTGCATAAGCATACATCAAGATGAATGACACTTGCCTCATGAGGCAGAATGTGCACCACATCTGAGGGATGTTAATAGGTCAGGTGGTGACTTGCCCAGTATTGGATGGGGAGTTGGTCATTCACTTGTTCTTTAATCTGAATATCTGAATCTATGCGACACTGCCTGCACCTTACTTGTTTTGAAAACACTTGGACTTTAATCATGTGTGAGAACTAAATGCAACTTAAGTCATCTCTTTTTTTTAATGTGACATCTTTGACTGTTGTTTCAGAGCAAATAAAAAAATGTTGTGGTCTAATTAGCCATTTCAGTAGGTTATTTGCTGGCTCCTTGTAGTCAGGAATGTAGTTTCTGCAGTACAGTTGATGCTGTGAAGATACACTAGAGACCATCTGGGACCGGTTCCTGTTCCGTCATGCAAATTCACTTTCTTTAAAGTCAAAGGTACTTGGTTATATTTACTGCTGTAAAACAGACACGCTCAATATTTTGCTTGTAATGCTGCTTCTTTAGCAGAAATCAGGAGGTGCCACGTTCGATAGTTGTCCTGTCATAGTGCATTTAATTACATGATCACATGATGATTTTTTTTTGTGAGACCCTTACTGGTTGTTTTGCCAACCAGGTATCTAATCTTTGGGGTTAAATGCATGTTCTTACATATACTAACCTAGAGCTGTTGAATTCTACTTAAGCTTTTTTTGTCTGGACCTAAACCGAGTTCTCTTTGTGAAATTCTTCTGTGTGTTTAGGTTTTTATTTCTGAAGTATCATGAATATTCAAAGAGAAATGTTGGTCCTCATCCACCAATAGGGGAAATGAGGCACAGAAGTAAATTACTGAGTTGTTGGAATAGTCCCTTTATTTTGAATTCTCAGGTGTCCTGATGTTTTATTCCCCCTAATAAGCACCTCCTGCACTTTTGAGTGGTGAATTTGTTGTTACTTTGCCAAATTTGTCTTGCTTTGTGCTGTGTACATAGAAACTGAGGAACTTTTAATAGTAACCAGTTCTCTAAAATTTTGTTGGAGCAGCTTGCATGTGGTCAGACAATTAACTAATGAAGCTGAGGTCCTGCAGATGACAGCTCTTTTTTGCTGTAGCTCTGAATGATCTTGCTGTTGCTCTTTGGAATAAAGACTGGGTTTATGCACAGAGTAGTAGCAAGTGAGTTTGTGTTCATGATGCAGCAGTATGAAGTATGCTCAAGTGTTGCTCAACTCCATTTCACGTCCCTTTCCATGTCTTGAGACTTCAGCTGTGATTCAGTCTGCAGCAATGTCACATACTATGTGTAATATAGTGTTTTTTCTTCTAAGGTCCTCTTCATTTTGAAGCTATTTTTCAGGACAGAAGCTCCAGTGACATTGTGGGGACCTGCATCTTCCCTATAAATTGTTTCAACACTGTTTGGAAGCTCTTGGTCTATAGTAAAGCCACTCTTTGGTTTACCCTAGAACACAAGGGACACTCTGTTAGCAGTGAGACATAGAACTGGGGGAGGTTCTGTATTTCATTTCATGGTCTGTAGGTGATTATAGAATAGAAAGGAAAAGGGAGTCAGTACCAGATCCAGGTATCTTGGCTGCTGCCCTCTCCCCACTCCTGTCCACTTCTTTCTCCAGATTTTTACTTGACTTTCTTCTGCATTTCATGCTGACTGCTTTTTCCTTTCTCCTTGTTCATGAGAACTAAAAGCAAAAGTCAGAGCTCTGAAAAGGTAGTTTCTCTTTCCACATTTTCTGGTAGATCACTCCCAGACCATTCAGCAACTACTGGAAAACAGGCTAAGCAACAGCAGAAGATGCCCTTGTTTGCATCTGTCACTGATATACTCCTGACTTTGACAAATTTCTACCTAATGTGTCAGCAGAGTCTTCAGGTGGACTTCCACCTTCAGCATGCCTTGCAGGGACAGGTAAAATGATTGCTATGCAGAGATGCACTTTAAATTCAAGCAAGACAAACAGAACAGATGTGCCATAGCATCTTAAAAGATTGCAGGAGCCTTTTAGTAGAAGGGAGAAGGATGTTTTGTCACTTACAATTTTAGAAAATGTGCTGGATTTGTAACTATTCCAGAATTTTAGACCTTGGTGTCTTTAAAAGCAATTGAAAACTGCCTAATTGGCCTACTTCAAGAAGGCCAACAAAGTCAGTTGACCAGACTGACTCAAAGGATCTACATCTTTCGTAGAAAAATTAAGCAGAAAAGATCAAAAACTTTTATCTGCATGTGATATGCTTAGATATAAAACAATGTAGCAATGTTGAGTGGTGCTGAAGAAAAAACATGCTTGAGCAACGCTTCTATTCCACTTTACAGTAAATGAAGTTTACAGGACTATTAAATACATGCAGCAAATATTTGTTGATGTAAAAGACACTTTAACTTAGAGCTAATTATGTACTTTTAGCTATTATTATTATTGTTGTTACTGAGTTATGGAGATTAAAAGTTGGTTGACCATTAAAAGGGATTTAATGATCTAAAACATTTCTAATAATTTTATACCAGTCTATAAATCTGACTCATTTATTAGCAATTGATGGTAATTTATATAAATTTTCTTCTTAGACTACACTAAAATACAATTGGACTTAATGAAGGGGCAACCTGAAAGATCCTAGTTTTTCACTGAATGGTCAGTTAAAAATTATTCTTCATGCTCCTTGGGCACATTAACGCATTATATCTGATGAGGTGAAGCTAGTACTACAATCTTTGTAAGTCATCACCTCTGACTTCAAAATTGACTAGATACATGTAATCTTCCTGTATATGGTAGTTCAGCACTCAAATATGGGCAATGTTCTTGTGTGTGCTGGAGTACCAGTATTGTTAAGTTTAAAAAATAAAAAAGCCCTGTGTGTAAATGGAATGTAGTTATATATGTAAACAGAATATACCTATGTGTTGTTTAGTTTTAGGTTGCTTTTCTTTTGTGTTCCTTGTAAAACTTCACTTTCTCTGCTGTTTTATACCCAAAGAGTAGCTGTATATAGGCATGGTATTCTCCAAGGTGTATCATTCCTTTGGAGAAGTTGTATGAAGTTGAATTTTGCTTGACAGGATTGTAACATTGTCTTTTGCCTTGAGTGTAAGTAAACCAGATCGAGAGATTTCTCTTGGAAGTTAGCATTTTGTAGGATCATCATAGCCACCATCTACTTTCTGTTTTTTAACTGCACTGTGGTTTATCCCGTGGTCCAGTAGCCAAAAGGGTGCTTCAATATGATGGAACTACATTTCAGGCCATGACTCTCCTACAGCTTGTCTACTGAGCATGATTTGGAATTTTTTTTAAATTCTGGGTCATTTTACTGATCCAAGTTAGAGATGCTGCACAGTGGCACAATGCATGTGTGGTAACCTATTAGAAAGCAGTAGGCTGGGAATGAGCAGCTGGCTGCACGCAAATAAGAAGTAAGATGCTCTTACACCCATTTTATTGTCGGCAGAATTGGCAGTGTGGGACTTTTTGGACAACAGTTCAAACAGGTATTTCAATCTGGCATATACAGGCCAGAAGCAGAAATTCCAGATGCCCATTCCTGTCCTTATTCTGATTTAACCTGTGGGATATCATATTTGTTTGAGGTAGTTTTTGGCCAGACGTGTCTGCTGGTCTAGTTTCCCATACCTTGACACAAAGAGTTAAGCTGGAATTGGCAGGAATGATTAGGTGGAGAAGGACAGAGTGCTTCTTAGCAGCAGCCAGGCATTAATCTTTGATTTGATTGTCCCTAACTCAGAGTTTTTAGAGGAGTATTCTTTAATTCATTAGACCAGTCAGAAAACTCAGTGCTCAAATTGTATTCTTGCAGCACCGGAGGGAGGAGGCATAGGGTTTAGTTTTTCTTTTGTGGGTTTTTACCCCCCTGGTGTCTTTGGAAGTTACCAGTTTTTGGAGATACAACTCCTATCTTCCCATAGTAAAGAGGGGGTGTTCTTGGTAATGGTCAAAGCTGCAAATATAAAATGCTGTGTTCCCTAAGATTGTTGGAATCTGTCTGCAGAAAAGAATTGTGTATGGTCCCATCAACACCAGCTTTGTTGGGATTATTGGTATGTTTGTTCATCTCACCTAGCTTTCTCCATTGGCCTAGTGTTTCCTGAGTTAGTAGTAGCAGAGAGTGCTTCCATTATTGAAAATCAAGCTCTAAGGACATTTGTACCTCTGCAGTGTTTTATTCCTCTCGTGCAGAGTTGAGGAGATGAGTAGGGGGTCTCTTTGTAGAAGGAAATAATCCTTTACCTCTGATGCATCATTTCTTCTTTATCCCACCTGTTCCTGCTTGGAGACATTTTACTTTATGCTTCAAGCTGCATTTTGGTTGCCTGTGAAGCTCTTCATTCTGGCTGTTGTGGTAGAGCAATACTCCTTTTAACCACAGCTGTGATTATTACTGGGATGTAAGAGATTGGTGTATCTGAGGCTTTGGACAAGTTGTGCCTTTGGTACCTGCTATCATCGTCTCAGAGGTTTGATATTCTGTGGTACCAGTTAGTTGAAACAATAAAAAAGGTCCTTTTTCTAGGTTATTGTGGTTTTATCACAGTAATATCCTCTGGCAGAAGAGGACATTAAACACCTCTTTTCAGTCTTTCAGAGTATTTTTGTTTGTCAGAGGTGGCTATTTTAGGGAATCAGTTGTTGTTGAAAGTAGTTATCTAAATGTAATTTCTATCTTTAGATAATTTTTTTTTTCATAAGTACTGTGCGCTAGTTTTACTTTGCAAATCTGATCAGTGCTATTTAAATACAGATTTTTGGAACCTAATCTTGAAGGTTTTAAAAACTGCCTCTATATGTAGACTTGGATGAGTTCAGCAGCTTCATCTCACTTGCAGAACTGTCATCAGCTTTGAAAGTTAGAGAAATAATACTGGGGACAGGATTTCATCCATCATATTTTTTGAATCTGCCTTTTTATTTTATGGTGGTAGTAAAATGGTTAAGCAAATGTAGAGACAAGAATTTATTTATTACCTAGCTGAATTTTCACATCTGGTGTTCAGGGGAAACGGAACAATTTCAAATGCTCTGTGCTCACTGCTCCTATGGCTGATCTGTATATTTCAAAATGCAGCTGATTACTTCACTGTCTGAATAGAGAACTGTCTGTCTAATTTTAAATTACAATGCTTTTTTTTTTTTATCTGAGCCTCTAGAAACTGTTTTTACTTCTTCACTCTGCCATAGGTAGATGCCATATTCAAAAACTGACTACAGGGAAGAGAAACTTGGAAGGAAAATAGAAGCCAAACCTGTTGTGAGATTTTTTTTTTTAAATGTCCTGTTAAATATTAAGGCATTTTCAATTGTATTCGTCAATCTTTGACCCTCTTTTCAGTGGGAATAGCAAAACCCCAATCTACAATGAAGGAATTTCCTCTTCTGGAAAAGCACTTTTTGTGTCTGGTTTTGGTTATCTGGAAATACCCCAGTTCTAACTTGATTTTCTATCTTGTCTGGAAGAGCATAAAGCTCACAGAAGTCACTTGTCCAGAATTAAGGAATTTAATAAAATGCATTTTTCTGCACCTGCTATTTTTATTTATGGCCAGGCTTTTTGTACTTGTATTTTCTTGTATATTCTTTGAAAATGCATTGCATGTCAAGAAGTCACTCTGTTTGACTTGAATCTTTGAGCAAGAGTGGAAACTTTGATCAGGAAGTGTTTTCCCTGATTTTTCCCAATAATATGTAATTAACGTATTAATACAAGGGATATTAATGCTTGTCTTCAATTTTAAACTTCTAAGTACCACTCATCTTTTCAGAGCTTTATGATCTTGACGTTCTCCCCCAAAGAGTTAGAAAATTAAGTATTTTGCTCTTAATAGATGTAAGATAGAAGGATTTAAATTCTAAAAATAACGTTGTGTAATGTTGTAATAATTATTAACAAAAATATTAAAATAGTGTGTACTTAAAGAATAAATACTAAAGCAGCATGGGTTTTTGTGTGGTTGTTTTTGTTTGTTTTGGGGTTTTTTTGTGAAGAACATATTTACATGTATATACAGGAAAACCCAGCCTCATATTTCTTGGAAGAGAACAAGAACAAGATATAATTTCAGATAAGTATTTAAAAAATCCAGCCAGCCACTAAACAGTTTTATGCCGTACTTCCCTTGTGGCTCTGGCAGAATTACTTCTTTTTTTTTTTGAGTAGCAGCTAGCATAGTTTTTTCCCTCATCCAGGATCAGACCCTTGGTAGAAAAAAGAAATGAAGCTGTGTAGTAGGAAGAATACCTGATTTCTTAAAGCATTTATTAGGGGGAATTAATTTTACTTGAAAAGCTAATTCGCATTGGCTTGGCAGTGAGCACTGTTCTATGCACTGAAAAGAGATCAAAGAACTAGCTGTAAACAAAGGTTAATGATAAGATTCTGGAGGAGCTAAATGAGGAAACAATAGTTAGAAGGGTGTTGCAGGAGTTGGTTGGTGTTAAATTAGTTGACAGGTAGTCTTCATTAAACTAAACCAAAAAATAAACAGCATTTTAATTACATTTATGAACTAGCACAAAATTCAGAGCTGCTCTGAGGCCAAATAATTAGAAGATACAGCATATATAGGGAAACCATTAATGGAATTATATTTAGTCCAATGCAGAATTCTACTCAAAGGGAAACGAGGGGTAGGAAAAATTTTAGGCAAAGAGTGCAATAAACCCTGAAAAAGACTTAGGACTTGATACATCTGCTGTTCTTGCAATGTGGGGGTTTTTTTGCAAGCCTTTACCTTACTTTGGTGGGTGAAAAAGATGTAGGAGGAACGACCAAAAGCATTACATCATGGAAATTGCAGCTGCAAGAGTGAGCCAGGGAAACCTATGGGCAAATCCCCTTGCAGGCAGTGTATCGAGATGTGGCTGAACCAAACAGCTTGCAAAGGAGGGAGGAAATGCTTTTCAGAATGCTCATGTGCTAGGACACTTAAGGCTTTCTGCCTTTCTAACTTCTTAGTATGGTAGTTAGAATGAAATTTGCATCTGCTTTTTTGTTTGTTTTGTTTTCATGTGGATATAAAAGGACTAAATTCTGTCCCATCAGAGCCAAGGTGTTGAGTTTCAGTTTGTAATAAAATCCTTCAGAGAATGAACCATCTATTTAATTTTATACTGACCTTCTACTGACTGTTACTTCTCACATACTTGTATTCTCATTCTTCAGGCTTTTTAATGCAGTTCTTTATAATAAATCCATTCATAATAGTGCAAGCAAAATATTTATCCAGAAGCTGGACATTGCTAGTTCAAACATGTATCTTTGGATCTCTCAAAAGACATCAGTGACTTCACTGCTTTGGGTTATTGTACTGTCATTACATACTGCTTATATTTTGGGGTTTTGATTAGAAAAAATGAACCTTTATGTTTGTTTTGTGGTGCATCTCTCCCAAGTAACACAGCCTTAAGAACAACAAAAACAGGAAATTGACCTGTATTTTTTATTAAATGTTTACATTAAACAGTTGTCTAGTTCTCTGTTTTCAGCCTCACAGTTCTGTAATGATGTTGGCATTGCAGATTCTGCGGCATTGCCTTGGTGTGTGGAAACACTGGTTCCTATGTATACTTCACAGCTGGTGAAATGCAAGAGCTGGGTGTACAAATGGGCTCAATGCTAATACTCCTTCAGGGTTTTTTAAACATTCTCTACTATCTATTAATATTCCTTTGTTTTTTCCAGTCAAAATAATTTTCAGAGTTGCTCTTAAAAGTAACTGGGGTAAAAGTAAGTGGAGGGGAAAAAAGTGCCAATTGCTGGTAGACAATCTTACGGTTTGGAAATTATGCAGCTCTGACAGATCTTGCAAAGCTTAGCTACAGATTAATTTGCAATCTTATTGGCAATATATAGTGCTAATTGAGATGTGACACAATGTGTGGTCATCTGAACCTAAAACTTGATAGTAGTTTAAATGTCAAAAGCATATTTGGAGATAGCCAGTTGTTTTCTTTCCTTGTGTATACCTCTATGAGCAAAAAAAAATCACTGTTATCTGTGTCCTTATTTGCTATTTTATTTTATGTCTTGTCTCTTGTAGGCATCCATACAGTATCCGGCACAGCAGGCCTATAGGGACTACTTTATGAGTGTAATACAGGCATATGATGGAGTACAGCTGAAGAATTACTGAGGCTGGAGTGCTGCCCTTGTCAAGTGATTCAGTGCTTGTTTTGGTCTTTGATTTTGCTGCACAAAACTTGCAGTGTGGATATCCCTGCTCCTGAGTAGCTTAGGATGTGAGGCACAGTATCCAGGGTGCATTTTAATGTGGCTGGGGTGTCATGTGAAATATGGTGAGCCATAGCATTACGTCATGTGGAAGAATGTGCCAAGGGGATGGGCTACTTGGTGCATTTGGTTGCTTTGAAACCAGAGGTTCTTCAGTAGTTTGTCCCTAGGACAAAAAATGAAGGAAGGGTTCCTGTGGAAGAGTTAAGGGCGAAGACTTTAAGGTTTTGGTGGTATCTACATAAAAGTCCTGTGACTCCGGATAGTAGTGCAGACAGTCTCTGCTTGTGGCATGCCAAGTTCTTTGGTAACTATGCTTGGCGCAAATCTGTTTGTGTATAAATCTCTCTTTTCCCCGGGGAGAGGAGAAAGTACTGCAAAAACTGGTATGAAGAACCACATCAGCTGGGACTCAGCACAGCTCATAGAGGGGAAAATAAGTTTCTGTTCCTCTTTTAACAAATACACTGTAGCCATATCTGACATAGATTTTTTGTGTGTGTGTGTGTCTATCAGCTGCAATAGATAGAGTAGATGGAGTCCCAGGCTGCCTGCAGCTGCCCTGTGCCCATTGCATTCTTGTCTCTTGTACCGACTCAATTGTTTGTGCAGCTGTGCAGTAAAATAATTCTGCTGGAGCAGGGAAGACTATATATTTATTATTTGTCTATATATTGTAATATTTATGCATTTGTTAAGCAGCAGGCTATTTTTCAGCTGGATCAGTGACCTTACTCATGCCATGGCCTCCCACGCAGCTCTGCCCAGAGTACTGGGGAGCCAAGGCCCGGGAGGATGAGCCCAGCTGCCAAACGCCTGGACTTGTAGTGATTGCAGAGAGGAGGCAGCAGGTCTGAAATGGAAATGAGAGCATGTCAGAACCCCTTGCTGCTTATTCACACCTCTGAAATTATTATTATTCTCCGTGTCCCTCCGTGGAGAAAGTTATGTGGCCTTCAGAATTGCAGTTGGATTTTCCAACTTGAGAGGGGATGCTGGGCTAATTAATTATCTAACTTAATTGAAGTATGTTGTGTAATATATCACAGTAGTTAGTATACAGAGGTTGTGGTTGCATTACGAGTATTTTAATATAATTTTTTCCCCCTGCAGTTAGCCTTGTGAGCAGTTTTTTTAATCTGTTGTTAAGCAGTAGTATGGGCATCTAAAATCAGAATGCCCTGTCTACCAGAAATGTAGGAGACTTCTCTTCCATGAGCGCTAAAGAGAATGGGATAAATTACTGTGTGTTAAGTGCGCAGTATTGCAGGTAGAGAGTTAGCTCTCGTGCAATTACTGCAAGGTTATTGGCATGTGACAGTGCCATCTTGGGATAATTTGACCCTCTCTCAGAGCTCTGTGGTTCCTAAAAGTGAGGCAGGGTAAAGTAGTCTGATTGTGGAGTGTCAGTCAGCTTCATTTAGTTTATGATGAGTTTTTTAGCTTGGCTTCCAAAGGAAATGCATCATGCCGTCTTTCTGTCCCTACCCCTGTAAATCTAAAGTTTCTTGACCCCTGCAAGGAAAAGATTATAAAATCTCAGAGAACTTCCATGTAAATAGCTCCTGCCCAGGACAGGAAGGATGCTATTCGAGTTCCCTCTTCAGCAAAGGGTTCAGGGCAAGTTTGTTAGACTTAAGAAAATTCATATGGGAGAAACAGATGTTATGAACTTGTGGACTACAGAAAAGCCATGTATCATGAGCTGAAGAGGGAAGTTGTAGAAAACAGGACTTTGTTACTGACAGTAATCATGGAACGACTTCTTTTTTGGTTTTTTTCTGGCTTCTGATGCTCCCAGCATCACAGACATCAAGCTGTAGTAACTCCTTAGTAACCAAACTGAAAAACTTGTAGAAATGCAAACCTGAAATGTTCCTGCAGGTGTCTGGTGAGGCTGCAGTTGCATAGGGAACAGTCAGGCTCCATTTTGGATGCCTGACTGTTGCTATTCTGAGTTGCTCTACGCTGTGCGATGCTGCTTAACTTCCTGCTGTTTTCAAGCTACTTACATGATCAGTCCTCGGCTTTTTTAAAAGCAGCTGCTCTCGTGGCGTGCTTCCTTTCTGCCGGGAGAGCGCACAGTAACAAAGCCACGTTTTATTCCCTGGTGGGGGGGGTGTCTTTCTGTGAGTGTGTTAGAGCCCAGTGGCAGGACAAGGCGCTGGTCAAGTGCTGCAAACTAGCCGGTCATTTTCTCTGCTCCAAACCGGGGCTCTCGAGCTCCCAGACATTTTGTGGCAAAGTCTGTGAGGAAGTCTGAATTAAGACTGAAATGGAAAGACAAGGGAAAAGATAGCTAGCCTGCTCGCTTGATTGAAAAACAAAACAACGACCAAATTGTTTTCTCTGCTGTCTGTTAAATGCCTTTTCGAAATATTCCATTCTTGTAGTTCTCCGCTAACTACTGCTGCTCACTTTATCCAGGAATTGCTTGCTCCTACTTGAGAAACCCAGTCATCTGCAAAATGTGAAGTAATACATCTTGAGTTGCAAACAAAAGAAAAGCTTGATTTCACCTGCCCCACCTCCTTTAATTTCACTAACTTTTTCCAGTACCTATCGGAGATTAGTGTTACAATGTTCAGGTTGATACTTTGTTCTTGAGAAGAAACATGTTTCTTCTCAATATGTTTCTTCTCAACATGTTTCTTCCTGTCAATAACTCAGTGTTTTACTGATTTTTGCTCTTGTGATGGAGGAGGTGAGATGTGAAGGAAGGATACTTTTAAAACTTCCAGCTGAGTGAGGCTGATATGAAAAAGGAGTAAAGGAGGTAAAGAAATCATTCATTTCAGTAATGCTGTGTTCTTTTGGGTCATCTCACTGCATCTCGTAACAGGTTAAGTTCATGTTTGGGAAGAAATGTGTTAAATTTCTTGGGGACTTTAAAGGCCATCACAGAGCAAACCTCAGATTTCCAATTCCTGCTGTTGTGCTCCCAAGGGCTGATTAGATGGAGCTTGTGGATGCTTTAGTTAATTGGCTAGAGGGACTAAGGGATGGTGTGTGGTGTGATATGTATGTACCTGGTGCTCAATCCTAGGGTTTTTGCTTGGTTTTGGTAAAGAGACAGGCTTGCCTGCAATGCTGATTGTACATACTGATGCAAATATGTCAGGCTGCTTTCAATTGTTGCAAATGAAGGAGCAGTCTTCACCATAATCTTTGTTTTGCTGTTGCCTACATGCTTTTAAGTCTGTAATAAAAACACTGATTTAATATTTTCTTTCAGTCTCCAGAGGGTGCTGAAGGCAAGGATGCAGCAAAAGTAACTAAACAAGAGGCAAGTATATATATATATGTATATACTTAATTTGTTTTGGCATATAATTATTTAACTGGAGATTGCAGTCATGTTTATCAGAGGATTATGCATTTCTCTGATACTTCTGGTGAGGTGTTTTCAATGGGAATAATGGCAGTAAATGACATTTGTTCCATCTGGCTTGAGTTTGTCTTGGTGTACAACTTATTAGTACACCAAATAAATTTGAGAAGGATTAGGGCTTTGATAGGCAAACTCTGGTGGATATTGTGGCAATAATGAGTAGTATGTTACTGCCTGGAACTGTTGCTCTGTCTCTGGTGGGCTGGCAGAGGAGGGTTAATGCCTCACACACCTCAGCCAGTCTACTTCCAAACTATTCTTAGCTTAAGTGACTGATGCAATTGAATTAAGATAGCAGACTCCAAACTGGAGCAGCTGACACATTTGTGTGTTTTCTTTGACTGGATTTGTTTTAAGGACACAGTACATTCTGTCAGAGAAGGCAAGAAGACAGCTGGTGATATCTTGATGTCTGCAATAAAGTTTGCTCGTTTGTTTTTCACAGTCCTTAATGTGAATTTTAAAAAACAGATAGAGAATTATGAGAATTTGTTTTCTTAATTTGTGTTCTTTTGTGGCGGACAAGGTTAAATCAGGACCTTGGAAAGAATGGGTGAATATACAAATGAGTTAACAATTAATTGCTCTGCTTGTATATCTTTGAGCATATTTGAACAGGAAAATAGGAAGTAAACTATTGGCACGTTCTATACTTACTTATGTGTAAAGAGCACTTTTTGATAAGGTTCCCTAAGCAGGTTCTTAAAGAAACTAACTAGCATGAAAGATCTTTCTAAGAATTTCTAATATAAAAACTTATGAGAAGAAAATGAAGGAGTCGAGGTTAATTTTCATAATGGAAGTGATTATCAGTGGAATATTGGAAGGATTTATGTTTGGGCTTGTGCTGCTGAATATATTTGCTGATGATCTCTAGGAGAAGCAGTACTAAAGAAATGACAAATTTTAGTGAAGCTTACAAAAAGTTGTCAGGGTAGTCATAAGTGAGAGAGGGTGAGAAGGCTGTAATACCACTGGTAAATAACTAGGTGATAAAATATCAAAATAAATTCGATATGGAGAAATGAGTTAATAAATGGGGGAGGGGAAGACCCAGTGATGGTCACCAAATGAGCTGTATATCAGGAGAGAGATTGTAAAATCACAGTGAATACTAGAAAATGTCCATAATTCTAAATAGAAAGTAACTAGAACATAGGAAAAAATGCCAGAGGACAAAGCAAGCATCAGTGTATCACAAGATTAATTTGTTGTGCTCTTAGATGTGGGACTACTAAATGAAGCTCTCCTGATAGAGGCCATGAGAGAATTAAAAGGATACCAAGTACAGTGGGACAAATAGAGGATGTAGAGCAGCTTTAGAAAAAAAAAAACAAACAAGCACCCCAAAGTAAAAATCTCAACAACACATTTTTTCTATGATTATTCATCTTTTATATAATAAAGTTGTGGTGAAATAATTAGTAACACAGAGAAAGGCAGTTAGGGAATTACTCTTGATGAAAGCTGTAAACAAGAGGAATCTAATGAAAGTAAGAGGCAAGAAGTTAAAAGGAAGGGGAGCTGATGGGGGAAGGTTTTGCTTTTTATTTTCGACACATTGCATAATCCCATTATGGAACTCATTGACACAGGATGTTACGGAAACTCAAAGTATAAGTGAGTAGTAGGTTATTAGATAAATTTGTCTAGAAAATAACCCTTGGGGACTATTTAAACACATGATGTGTATGTGATATCCAGGTTGGAAAGCTGGCAACTTTACATTGCCGGAAGCTGGTGCAGTAGGAGAGTGCAGAGTGTTGTTCTGTCTGCTCCTTTTCGTAGACTATTTCTGTAGATGTTTGCTAGTGGGTCAGTGTCAAACAGACTCTTGGGTGAGCTGCCCCCTTCTGGGTTAGTACAGCTGTTTGGAGGAGACAGAGGTTCCCAAAGCAGATGAAAATGTGACCTTTGCTGTCTTGGCTCTAGTTCACTCCTTATAATCAGATAGCACAAAATGCATACAAATGCCAAATGAGAATTAAAATACTGAGCTGTCAAGCATTTTTTAAGAACTTATGGTTTATACTGACGTTCTTATGGCAAACAATCCTGCTATAAAACCAGTAATGGAACAGGAACAGTTGGGAGGTAGGGGAGAGAATTATATCTTATCTAAATCAACATATTATCCTTTAAAAAGTAGATGCTAGCAAAACATTTCAGTTCCTAAATGCTGCGGGATAGAAATAATTGGTTAAGAAAGCTGATTTGTAAAAGATGGTACCTTGAGTTAAGAGTTCTTTGTTTACCTGACCAACTGAAATGCTTTGTTTGTCCTGTTGTAAAATAATGCTAGGCTGCTTATTAAGCAGTTGATATTCTAAATTCCAAGAAAAGAGAGATTTACCTTGCTGTTAATGATGCAGAAATATTTCATAGCTGAAAATATCTTTAGGTATTTTTTGACTTCTGTTTTGCTGGATGCAGATTTGAACTATTCACTACTGCTTTCCACTAAGAATTCTTAAATGGCTCCAATGAATACAAATTACTGCATTCTTCAGATATTAACATGAGCTTTTTCCTGTTACAGGATGTGCAGAGCCATGTTTTTTCAGCTCAACTTAAATGCTTAATATGTAATTAAGAAGTATTTTTGAATCTCTTTTTAAGATGAGTTATTTTGGATATTTGTTGCAGTTTAGTTCTCCCTTTATTTTTGCTACAGGTGTAATGCTAGTGTTATGGCATAGATCAGACTTTAAATCAGTTTATTAACCATAGACCAGACTTTAACTCAGTTTATTAACCATGCTGTGTAACTGGGTGAATCTGTTTTAATTAAAACAAAAATATTGTGAATGAACTAACAAGCTAACAACGATTTTTAAGACTTCAGTAATGAATTTATGAGAAAGAGCAGGGTGAAATAAAATTTAATAGGGAAAGTATGTTGAAGTGATAAAGAAAGCTGGAGAGAAGCAGAATATCTGGCTCAAGTCTTTCCTTTTGAGGTTTGTGTTTAAATAGAAGAAATAATTTCTCCCTCTCATCCTGCAGCTGTCTTTGTGCACCTGGACTCTGAGAGCAAGTGTGTGGAGAACTGAGGAAGTGGAAGGACTTTGTTTTATGTTTTGAAATCTTAGTGCACTGCTATCCTCTAGAGAAGGATGTTAGCTTTATTCAGCTGTTAATCAGATGGGATTTGTACCCGCTATTACAAGCAACATCTGCTAGATTCTAAAAACATAATTCTAAGTATGTATGAAAAAGGTTCAGAGTCCTTTGCACAGGTAGTCAAGCTTTCTGGATTTGTGAACCTTTCATAGAGCAGGAAGGGACTCAGAAGCAGTTGTAAAAGGGGGGGATGTGTGAGGTATTTAACTGTGTGGAGATTTAGATGTTATAATTCCTGAACAACTTTTATTTCTAACTTTCACATCACTTTGTCCCTTTAAAATTTTGGGTGTCCAAGGTGAGGAACATGTGAATTGTGTTTGGCAATAGATACGTATTTTGGTAGATGCATATTTTATGCTGTCCTATGAAATGACTATGTTGCTTTGGATGCTTTTTCCCGTAAGCCTATAAAAATGTTCTCTTTTTTTTTTTTCCCTGTAGCCCACAAGACGATCAGCAAGACTGTCAGCTGTAAGTATGTATAGTACCTCTTGGTATATTCTTTTCTAAGCACATATGTTTTCTCAGACCAAACAGGTTTTTTACATTTTGCTTGATTCAATTTTTACTCTTGCTGAGGAGCGTTTAAGAACTCTAGCAATGAAGTTATCTGTGTTTTCTTGGTTTCAGGTTTTCAGGTTACTCTGACAAAAGATATATTTCCCCACTTCAGTGCAACACTACCCTCTGTTAGGTGCAGTATTGACTTTGTATCTTTTTGCAGGCTGATGTTGTGGAAATGCAGCTACTTCTCTGGGAAGAAGAAGGAGCTGTCTTTCAAGGACTTCATTTGATGCCACTGCTAGTCCTTGATTTTAGTTCCTCTTCTCTGTTAGAACATAGCTGATGGGTTTTTTTTTAATAGTTACTACTAATCTCCATGTTTTACTCATAGAATGACTCCCAAATTGCTTTCACTTCTAGATGAGTGAACTAATGCAAAGAGGTGTGTACAGAGATGAGGTGCATCTGTGCATTAAGGTTTTTCAGACTTTTTCTAGATGCATACTATTGAGCAGGAAGTAAGGGAAGGTGTGGAGTGGGGGGGGAGCAGGGTGTGGAGGAAGCTGACAGGCTTCTGGTAATGTGTCTAACGTGTTGTGCAACTAAAACTGTTTTATAGAAACCTGCTCCACCAAAACCTGAACCCAAACCAAGGAAAACAACAAAGGTAAATACTCCTTCTTTTTAGTTACCATCATTTTAGCCAATAGTAAGCAAGTATGCTCCCTCTTTACGTTGCAAACAGGTCAATTCACAGCTTTTTTTTTTTTTGAGGCATGGGCTCCCCTGCCCTTTCTTCAGTTCCCTGCCCCCCCCCCGGAAAAAAAACACAAATTAGATCATTCTTTTCTTTCTGTTCCACCCCTTCCTGGCCTCATTACTGGCCCAAAGAAAATGTCTTGCCTGTTTGATATGCAGACCGTGTTAGTTTGTAGTGAATTGCTAGTTTAAGAAGAATTTTTACCTTTACTACACCTTTCCTGAAAAGTACAGCCTTGGTGGAGTAAACTCTACCCGAGACCTAGCAATTTCTACAAAAGCATTTGAGATTACTCTGTGTCGTCCTGTTTCCTTGTCTAGAGGTGCAGTACTTCATTTTGTAGTGAGAAACTCTTATCTGTTCTTGAAGCCTGGCTGTTGCTGAGAATGCACAATTATAATTAAAGGTGAAATTAAATATATTTAAATTGAATGGTTTGGGTTTTCTGGGCCAGTTACAGTCAAATTAAAATCTTATTAGTGTCTGAAATATCTTTTCAGGATTTCTGCATATAAATTATGTACTTCAGAAACTGTAGATTTATTTGTGCCAAAGGGGAATGTTGAATACGAGCAATTGCTTTATTGGGAAAAAAAGCCGCCACGCTGGACACTGAGTCTAGCACTCCTCACACTTCCATTTTTCAAGTCCTTTTATTGCCATCTCAGTTGGGCAAGTGCCAGAATACAAAATCCATATGACTTTAAACACTGTGTGACTTATCAAATAAAATTACCAGTAAGGTCTTTCTGAGTCCATCCTGCTCCCCTCTTAAAAAGACAATTAATAAAGAAGGGAATGTGGTGGTTTTTACAGCTTGACGTACCTGTGGGATGAGCTCAGTGTTACGGACTCAGTCTAAGTTGCATGAGAAATGTTTGAAGCTTATTTCAGGTGACTCAAATCCTTTATGACATTAGTCCAAGTAACTTTTTAAGACACTAATCTTTTTCTCCAAACCCTAACTGGATTGCATTTTAAGGAGTGTATTAATTTTGGTCTCCTACAGAAAACAGCATGTGTGAACTCTGAACTTGCTAGTAAACAATGAAAGATGGCACAGATTTTAGATAATTTTTATTGTTAAAAGCTTGCACATTATGAGTTTACTAAGTCAACTCCTTAGTTTGTTCTTCTGTAGGTGAAGAGTTAGTACTATGCTCATACCTCCAGAAAGCTTCCAAATTAATCTCCACAGCTGCTGTGTAACATTGACGCTGAGGGGTAGAAGGAGTAATTCAGGCTGCCCTGGAACTGGAATTACTGGTGCCCCCACCTCACTGTCCCACTCCTGTATGGGGATCAGTGGGGAAAGGTAGTTAATGAAGGAAGGCAGACCTTAATATCGCTGTTCATAGCTGTCACTGCCATTTTGCCTGGAGAATTTGGAGCAAACGATTGCATGAAAGATATGCAGTGTTTATCAGAACTACTTTAAATACTAATGTAAAATAGTAACTGCAGTACCATTTAAATTTTTATCCCATTGCACTTTAAATACTTAACCTATGTCTCTGCTAACCTTTAGATCGCAAACATAAACAAGTACATAGAGAAAGGATTTATAAAAAACTGGAAGAATTCAATACAGGAGTGGAGTTAAGAGCAAATCTCAGAATTAAACTGTGGCTATTAGATTAGTTCCTTTTGATTAAGTGTCTGCTTTGTGTTGCTGCAGATGGAATTTTATCGGTGTTTGCCTCCATAATGTGTCGATTGGTTCTTTTGTTGACCTGGAATGACCATCACAGATGTTATCAAAGTAACAAAAGGACAGCCAACAAAAAAACTTAATTTTAAAAATCTAATTTAATATTTTATGTTAATTGAAAGTGTAGTGCTGTAGTTACACATACAGTGTGGTGTTTATACTTGGCTGAATAAGCTTTCAATATACCATAATTGGGTTTGTTCACACATACCCTGTACGTACCTCAGAGGTCAGCTCTACCTAAGTAGTCTGATGTGGTTTTGTATCCCTGAAAAAATTAGCAGAAACACTAAAGATGCAGACACTATGATTATCTAGAAATATTGAGTCTCTATATAACTCATGTGGATTTACAATTTCCAGGTAGCCTTTAGATGGTTTTCTGTTAAAGTCCAGCACGTGCAGCTTGCCCAGACTTGCTGTTTAGTTCACATGAAAGTTTTTTTGATAAAGATGCAGGGTTCTGGCTACTCATACAACATCTATGGCCATGTTTTTAATTTTCTGTCAGAAGGAACCTGGAACAAAGGCCAGCAAAGGTGCTAAAGGGAAGAAGGATGAAAAGCAAGAAGCTGCAAAGGAAGGTACTACACCATCTGAAAATGGTGAAAATAAAGCTGAAGAGGTACTTTCCACACATACCTCCTGCTGATTGAATCAGTGTTTTTTAATTATTCAGCCTTCAGACATTGTTAGCATGTTCATAATGTTTCTTTTTATTGCCCATAATGTTATTGCAGATTCGCATCTCGCTCCACTGTTAGTGTTTCAACATCCAGAGGTGCCCCACCCAGCACACTGTCAGTAAAAGGGCAGATTGAAACAGTGAAAGTTAAGGGTGCGGTAGAGCATTCAGCATGTGTGCAGTGAATAGAAACAGGTGGTAGTGTGGTGCTTTTCAGTATGAACCATGGAAGCTGACAGGTAAGGCTTGTATTGCTTTTGAAAAGCTGGGACCGATGAGTTGAGAGAAGTGTGTGACTGTACCTGTTCCGCTTGCGTAAATGTGTATGGACACAGGTTTGGAACTGAGCTGTTGCAAGAAAGAAATCGAAGGAGTAAGGATAGCCTGGGTATTTAGGTACGTGATAGCAATTTGCTATAGTAATTTAATTTCTTTCTTTCTTTCTTCTCCACAGGCTCAGAAAACTGAATCTGTAGGTGACAAGAATGAATGAAATACCATGAAAATTTTGGGTTGATTTTATGTACCTCTTGGACAACTTTTAAAAGATATTTTTATCAAGTATTTTGTAAATGCTAATTTTTTTAGGACTATGATAGTTGACATATTAAACTGTATATGAACATTTCCCTTCTCATAACAGTGCTTTTAGAAATTCCCATTGTTGCCAAGTAATATAAATATCAACTTAATATTGCAAGGTATGTGTAAAATTGGATCAGCATTCCATACACTTGCTTTAAGAAATTATGTCTTGTGCATATGGTGATGTTTTTACTGTGTGTATTTGAATTTTTCATGCAGTTTTTCTAGAGCAATAATCAGTGGTGCTTTTGTACTTAGGTTTTATGTGATTTTAATGAAACATGGATAGATGTGGCCACCTGCTGACTATTTTGGGTTCTTTTAATGGATTAAAATAAAAGGTCTCCTTGCCTGCAAAACTACAGACTCCTAATGTTTTCTCTAAATCTGAGGAATGCCTTACTCATATCTTTGACTGTTATAAGGAAGACTAAACCATTTAGTAACAGTTGTTTTGCATGCAGTGTGTTTTGCTTTTTNNGCTGATGTCTGATTAAAAACCACCTACACAGGAGTAGCAAACTGGGCTTTTCAGTGGCCTACAATTTAACGGACTTACAGATAAATTCTTCATAGATACATACATCAGATACACTGTCACAGGGTGAGTAGAGTTGCCATACTCTGTCAGGATATTGCGTCTGCAATGAGCTATCGGTACAGAACGAACTGCTTGATTGATAGAGACGTACAGTAATTTAAAAGTAGCTTTGTTTCTCCCCCACTCTCTACTCACTAATGTGCACTGGAGTCTATGGAAACCTTTCTTTGTAGCCTCAAATTTAATATGAATAGTAATTACTGTTCTGCTTCAGCTGAGGACAGTTGTTAATACATTGAAATCGCTGTTAAACAGTGCTATATATTTGGTACCTGGTAGAAATGGAACAATGAAAGTTGTTTTTGAAGTGATTGTGGTGTTGTGGTAAATTAGCTAATGATTTTTTAGTGTCCACATTTCAACTCTGCAGCTCATTCTAAATACCTTTTATGATTTTTCTCCTTCTCTTTTCTCTAGGGGTCCTGGTGTTTCTATTGTTACTTCTGGGATGGGAGGGGTGAAAGAAAAGATGTTCCCTGTTCTTCAGTAGCATTGATTTGTATTACTCAAGTGGTAGCCATGATGTCTGAGTATACCTTTTGCTTGTTTAAGTCAATAAATAAATGACTGTTGCCTGACCTAGCATTCTATTTATTTTTTGGGAAGAAATCTCTAGTTGCCTTTTCTAATTAAAACCAAAAAGGGGCCAAGCATATCTACATAAATATCTTAAAAATTGAAGCTTGATTGCCAAAACTCTCTCTGCTAGCTAGAATAGGAGTTAAGACCTGCATTGATATAAATGTCACTTACACTTTTTTGGTAGGCTTGCTACACCCACAGAAAAGGAGGCTGTTCTCTGCAGCATGAAACGTAGTTTTGTAAGAAAATTTAAAGTAATTCTCTCTTCTTCTGGTGATGGAAGGCAGAGCGCTATAACAAAAACTGTAGACAATGAGAAGGGAAGTCCTTAGTGTTACCCACCGATATGTGTTTGGTGGTCCTGCACAGTACTTCTGATTTGCTTTCTGATGGACCCTGCTGAAAGTCTGTAAATTTAGAAAACACAGTAATGGGAAGTTGAACCATCTGAACTTTATCACAGAGTGATCACAAAGTGCTATTTCGAAGCATTTTTCAATTTATGGGTTTCTTGTTCCTCTGTGTGTGTTTATATATACTCCGATCATTTTGTGTGCCTCACCAAGGGATTAGTTGCCTAACCCTAGCTAGGCACTTGGAGCTCTTGAAATGACCCTTTTAACTTAGGTTTTAACTTAGGCATGAGCATCAGAAGACACACTTCTCTAGACTCCTTAAGACTTATTTAAGGAGAAGTCTATCAATAAATGCCTAAAAGGTGGGCAGAAGTTGGGTCCTTAAACTAATTGCACAATATCTTGACCTAGTAATTTTGGCACAAAATTCTTCTGTTGTCTCAACCGGATTAGGAGATTCAGCTCAGTGCCAGAATTCCATTGGAAGCATTTAACAAAAGATCCACTTGGCTAAAGTGCAGTGAAACACACTACCCTGCTGATTCACTTAACATTTCTGATTTTTCAAAAGTGCTTTGTAAATGTCATGCTTACCTATATTTTTTCTCTATGTGTCAAGTTCTCAGAGAAATCTTCAAAGCACTGTATCAAGTATTAGAACATGTTTTTAAAATTAGAATGGTCACACATTCAGACATATGTAGCAAGAGTCTTCGTGGGCAGCTGCTGATCTGCAGAGCACCTTCAGGAAGTATGTAAGTATTTTAGTTCTGAAGTGGCAGTTGGAAGTGCCAGGTGTCGCATCTCTGCCATAAGGAAACTTGTATCATCAGTGTTTAATGACTGACTGCTTCACACTTGAACACAAGGTTTGGAGGGATCCCTGAAAGCAGTATTTGTTCTTTGTGGGATGTAACAGATGGGTAATTCAAGGTACATTTAAAAAAAAAAATGGGAAGGTGTCCAGGTTTCAGCCAAGGACAGGGTTAATGTTTTGCAGTAGCTGTGAGGGTGTGGAGCCTGGAGCTGGGTGGACCCAATATTATTCAATACCATCTTACCTCATTGCCAGGGTCCCAGGACTGGGCAAAAGGGACTGTCTGTCTCTTCCAAGGAGAATCATGTCCCTTTCCAGTGGTGGGCTTAGGGTCCATTTTGTGTGTAAATCGCCCTCTCTGGATGACACTTTTGTCATTAATATTGTTGCTGTTACTGTTTGTTTTCTTACCTCATTGATGTTTCCAGTAAATTGTTCTTATCTCATCCTGTGATTTTCACCTTTTTTGCCTCCAATTTTCAACTCCATCTCTGGGGAGGGAAGGAGGAGGGGAAGTGAGGGGAGTGAGCAAGTGGCATCTGGCTTGGGAGAATCTCAGTGGGGGCACTGAACTGGGGAGTACCATTCCTAAACCGTGACAGAAGGATAGAGAGTTTTTTAAGTTTTAAGAAGGGAGGTCCATCAGAAACAAGACTTAAGGAACGATCAAAAAAAAAAGTTTCTCATGAGTTGTTAAAGGTTCCCCTTCCCTTAGCTTTATATAATTTCTCTTGGTTGTCACTTTCCACTGTTTCCCACTTGACTGACCTTGAGCTAATTGTATATGTCAGCACAAGGTTACACTTGGTATTTTGTCTGTTCAAATGGCAAAGGCAGCTTTTTCTGAATGGAGAACTGCAGATAAGATACAACCAAATAATGGGAATGCTAATGGAGAATTAATGTTTGTGCTTAGCAGAGAAAATTAAGTTGTTTTGGTACATCTTGCTCAGCTCTTAAAAGTTTGAGAGTGATTTGGTTCTTAACTGCAAAAAGAAAAAATAGGGAAAAAGAAAAGGACTAGCAAGAAAATAAAGATCTCATATTAGAATAAATAACATGCAAGTTAAATTTCTAGTGGAATTGGAAAACATTTTTTTGTTTTGGGTTTTTTTTGTATACTCAGTTATATGATTTTTTTAAATGAAATTTTAGAAGGGAAAAATTACATCACTTATATGTTCAAGGGAGTACATGGCTTAAAGTCAAAGCAGTCTTTCAACCAAAGGTATGTTTCAGAATGTCAAGCCTCAACGGCCAAAACATTGACTGAATTTCTACTGAAATTATACAAAATTTATATAACCCTAAAGAGATTACGAACTGACAAACAAGTGGCTGTTCTGTATTCTGTAAAGGTAAGGTGTCATCAAATGAGAAAGGGCAAAATAATCTGAAATGGGAGTCTGTCTCTTCTAAATAAATTGCTTTCTACCTGGCTACCCTACTGGACCTGTACCTTCACTTGTATCATTGAGCCTGGCATAGTGCTGAGCCACTGGATGGTATCAGATTTAAGGTAACAGTTTAGCCCATTATGTCCAGTTATATTAAATAAGACAGTAAACTTCTGTATGTGACTTAAAGCACTAAAAATACAGGACACTGTCTATAAACAACTCTAGTATAGCAAGAACTCTGTCACCCTTCTGGCTTAAGATTTATCTTTCTTTTATTTGTAGGGAAATGTGAAGAATACTTCATGGTTTTCCCATAGAAAATGGACAGTATAAGAAATAAACTTTTGAAACATTATGCCCTTCATGATGACAGGGACTAATAGGTGTTTGACTAATACAGCAAAATACCCTCACATGAACCTTCAAAGTGGCTATAAATGAGTTCTGGTGAAAAATGACTTAACTAACACTAGATTTTAAATTTGTCTATTGATACTAACCATAATATGAATGGAAAATAGTATTTGCATACCTGCTAAGATAAGGATAAAGCTAGTAATTCAAATTCATGCTCAAAAAAGAAACTTGATTGCGTGAAGCCATTGTGCTGAATTTTAGTACTGCATTTATGTTACAGTAGTATAACTTGCAGGAATTGTTTTATCACTGTTTCCTTTCTCATTCAGAAATAAATTTCAGACTTGGAGCCCATAAAAACTGAATTTATACTGGACAATTTCAGGTACTAAGCTGTTTGATATGAATCTTCCAATAATGAACAATTTAATGGAAAGCAATATAATTTGACAATGCAGTGACTGGAAAGAGTGATTTTGTCAAAGTCCTTGTTCTATTTCTAAAATGGCTATAAAATGTTACTGTAGTCCCTTGCAAAATAAAGGTTGTAGAACAAGAACTTGTGCCCCATTGTGAGATGAAGCTGGAAAACCATTCTAAGCTTTCTTTAGAATAATAATAATAATTTTAAAAGAAGGGTCTAGTTTCTAAAAACCAAATCAAAAGCCTCCTAGTTTCTGATGTCGTATATATTTGTATATGTCTGACATATTTCGTAAGAAGCTGGAAGATGTGAACTTTTAACGCAAAGGTGTTCATAACCACTGGAGATGGAGCACGTGATGTATGTATGCCAGATGCATTCTAGAATAATTGAGAGTAAGAAAGGACCAGCGGTACTGGAGAATTTTTGTGTTTCTGTTCACAGTCATCTTGTAGCTGGCTGCATGTTATTCCCAAGTGGGAGGAGTGCTGCTACTGCAGCAGCTGGGGGTCATCCCAGAATGAGGTTGGAAGAAAGTTCCCTGGTGGCTGAGTGCAGGAGAAATGTGTGAATACTTTGCAGTGATTGCACAGCAGTGATGCTTTGTGGAAGACAATCTGGGTGGGTGGGGGACAGGGGGCAGAGCTGGGAATGGCAGGAGGGGGGACGTAGTCTGATCTTGTAATCTGGGTGGGTGGATGTGGAGGAAGAGATCTTGCACAACAGAGGAAAAATGTTTTTCTAGGAATAGGAACAAGAGAGAAACAGCAGAATTCTTTGCATGTGCAAGCAAGCCTTGAATGTCACTAGATTTATTTTTTCCCCTCGGGTCCTTTATCAACAATCCAGTTACAGAGGGCGCAGTATTTTTGTTTTGTTCCCTCTGGGATACGTTCCTGGTAAAGCTTGTAATTGTAGGGATTTTTTTTTCTACTCCCTTGAAGGCATTTTTGCACTTAAGTATCATTTGTGTATCGGTGCCAAATCTCCACCTGCAGGATAACTACTGGTTGTGTTGAGGAACTTCTGGAGTCTTTCAGGAAGCTTTGCCTGTTTTACCCCCAAGGGAACTAGGTAAGTGAAGGTTTAAATATAAGGTAAATCTGAGCATCAAGAGGCTACTGGGGAGTCTGCTATATGCCTCAGTGACCGTAGATACCAGACTTCGACACGAGATGGGAAAGAGGGAGCCAGGAGAAGGCCTTCCCAGCATAGCAGCTCTGCTACTGTTTTGAGACTTCTTTTTAGTGGCCATGCACACAATGAGGGTTGCCTGGCCTCAGCAGCCAGAGGGGAGGTGGGGGCCTTGGATTTACAAGGTGTGTGTAGTTCATCGAAGGGAACAGTGTGACTGCTGCAGATTATTCCGATATGGAGTAGCACAGAAAGGGCACACTTCCATATAGTTGCATAAGGATAGATTTGGTTATGACATTTTTGGCAGCTGGTTGTCTTACATGACTATGATGAATCAGAAAGTTGGCAGTAGTTATTCAAAGATAGTGGATGTGGATAGTATTAACAGGAATTAATTACAAGAGATGGTTAGTGCCCTTCTAGTACACTTGCTGTTAGGACTATGGGAAGTGTATGAAACTGGTTTTAAATATTGGGTTGCAAATCACAATAACAGTGGCAGTTGAATATAATTGTGAAGGCATCCCAAAAAACCAGCAAAAAGTGAAATTGTATTTCCAAGTAGATGTCACCCTCAGTGATGAAACTGCAAGGCGGATCACTGCCCCACAGGTTTTAAGCAACTGAGATTAGAGCACTTGTCTTCGGCTCTGTTGAGCCGCTGCTCCTTTCACACTTGAATGATCACAGGGGTGTCCTGACTTATTTTCTAAATGCTGTCTCCTTTAAGTGAAAACAATGATAATGCTCCTCATCTGATGAATGCTTCAGTATTAGCATTGGATTCATCCTTTTACGGTGGGGTGGTATTTTAGGTTTATAGATCCTTCAATGAATTAGGCAATATGTAGAAAGAAGCCAACAGCACAAATATTGCATTCTTACAAAATTCCATGACCAAGTCAGTTCGTCGCTAGTAGCAATAGCCTTGTTTTATATCAAGCATGGAAAATACTGGCTGTCCGTTTATTCATGAAGCAATTAGACAAAGCATTTGGTATCATATATCTCTTAACAACAGTGCATCTGACATGTTTAGCAGATTATATTATTGTTGGACCGTGAATAAAGGGCTCAGTTAAAAATGGGGTGTTCCACCTATCCCCCCACCTCCCAGTCATATTTTCACCAGATAAGAAGCCAGTGGCAAGAATCTTTATGCCCAAATGCTGTTTGAGGATTCTTTCCAATGCTTTCCATGTGCTAGTCTTCCTGTTCCCAGTAAGATCTGACAAAGCCTTTGACAAATTAGAGGACTGGGCAGTCACCCAACTGTATGAAGTTTGACAAAGACCAGTTCTGGATTTGTACCTGGGGTGCAGCAACCCTGGGCACAGCTGGGAATGGGATGCTGGAAAGAAGTGCCACAAAAAGGGACCTGGGGGTCCTGGCTGATGGCAAGCTGAACATGAGCCAGCAGTGTCCTGGCAGCCAGGAGGGCCAAGCGTGTCCTGGGGGCATCAGGCACAGCATCACCAGCCAGGCAAGGGAGGCGATTGTGCCACTCTGCTCTGCCCTGGGGCAGCCTCACCTCGAGTGCTGGAGGCAGATTTGGGCACCACAATGTAAGAAAGACATTAAAGTGTTAAGAGAGTGTCCAAAGGAGGGCAACAAAGATGGGGAAGGGCCTTGAGGGGAAGCTGTGTGAGGAGCAGCTGAGGGCACTTGGTCTGTTCAGCCTGGAGGAGACTGAGGGGAGACCTCACTGCAGTTACAGCTTCCTCTGAGGGGAAGAGGAGGGGCAGACACTGATCTCTTCCCTGTGGTGACCAGGGACAGGACCCAAGGGAATGGCCTGAAGTTGTGTAAGGGGACGTTTAGGTTGGATAATAGGAAAAGGTTTTTCACCCAGGGGGTGGCTGGGCACTGGAACAGCTCCCCAGGGAAGTGGTCACAGTACCAAGCCTGAGAGAGTTCAGGAAATGTTTGGACAATACTCTAGGGCACATGGTGTTATTTTTGAGGCTGATCTGTGCAGGGCCAGGAGTTGGATTTTGATGATCCTTGTGGGGCCCTTCCAACTCAAGATATTCTATGATTCTAAGATGTAGGATCTCCTTTGTGACATCCCTCAAGCACATCTAAGTAGATTTGTTGGGAGCAACTGCAACCAGCGCTTGACTGCTGCAGACTGTAGGTAGTTACCAGGTCAGAACACTGTAGCAATAATTGAGACATACCCTGAATCTCTGTGGCAGATGTTAATGTTTACCTCCACGTAATGTTACATTATTTTCTTTCAACTTCTCATCGGCTTGAGACTGTATTTTCTGGTTTATTTTCCGTATCAACTCTTCCTTCATCCATCTTTAGTGTGGCCCTGAGAAGCTTTTATGATCATTTTAAGCATTTCAGCATTTTGTCATTATTTAATGGACAGAATAAAGACTGAAATAATTTGGAGGCTGAGCAAAAATGAACTGAACTGTCTTAGGGTTTGTTACAAACTAGCTAGGATTTATCTCTGCCTCCAGAACTTCCTAGCAAAGGACACTGTTATGCGATGTATTCTGTGTTTTACATACTATACCTTACGAAAAAGACATCTCATTTTCAGAAGTGCAGCGCAATGGCAGATTCAGTTTTGTTTGTCGCAAAGGCTGTGTCTGTACTAGCAAAACAGAAGGTGCAAGGGCACAGAGCTGCAGACTTGAAGTCCACAGCTTACCCTGTTAAATTGTTGACGGCAGAGTCCCTGCGCTAGGTCCAGGACAAGCAGCGTTGTCCCAAGAAACCCTTGGCATGATTCAGGGGGTAGCTCAGGCCCAGCTGACAATGCAGATGCAGGTGTCCTGTTTTGGTGGTTGAAAGAGTCCAGCAATATGGATATGGCCACTGGCATGAGCAACTGGCCAGAAATTGAGTGGGCAGTAGTGCTCTTCAGGTTACTAGTATGGGTAAAATTCAAAACTGAGGAATACATCAGCAAGAATGCCTTACCTTCTGTGTACCAGAATTTGAAATTTTGTTGCCTGCAAATATGCCATGACCTGCCCTCTTGCAGAGTTCTATCCCACTAGAATTATCCATCAGTGAACGAACTGAAAGGCATACACACCGCTCTCCTGGGGGAGGAGAAAAATGTAAGGATGCTGGCTGCTGAAAAATTTCAAATGAAAAATCAGGGTTGGGAGTATATGGGTACAACACAATTCAGAGGTACAGTTAATGTAATGAAATCTGGGATACACCAAGACTGGCATGTTGTTAAAACTGCCAGCAACTGCTATGCAGGATCTAAGAAAGACACTTTCAAATATATATACAAAAAATCTGATACATGGACTAAATAAACATGGCTTTATTACAACTATGTTTAAAACGCCTGTGTATTTCTTCAACTGCTCAATCTAGTCTTCATAAGATGTGTTTCTTTATATTAGCTGATTGACTTTTAGTGTTGTTTGGTGCTTTATTTATAAGAGCCTGCAAAGAGGCAATTAGTAACAGTCAAACTTGATACTGAAAGATCAATTCCTTTCTACTCAATCTTGGAAGTTGGATTTTTAATAAAATTCACACATGCAGAAACTAGCAGTGTGCTAGTGCTCCAGAGCTTGTTGCAAGAACACCCATCAGTGATGAGGTGAGAATGTGTATGACACTCTAACTGTAAAATAATCTTTACATTATTTTACCATTCAAAACACAGTTACTTAATTCTCCAACCGTAAAAGTTCTGAGTGTGTCAAATACTTCTTAGTGTGTCCAACACTGCCTGTTCCAGCTAGCTTGTGATCCACAAATCTTCTGCTTGTCTTGCCTTTGCACCCTACTCATGGATCCTTTTCAGAGCATGCTTACCAAACTAGGTCCAAAGAGGGGTTGTGCAATTTTAATTTACTCTGGTGTACAGGAGGATCCAACTTCAGTTCAAATTCCTGCAGGAAAGAGAAATCAGTATTTTGTACCTCAGAATAGACTGAGCTAGTCACCTGGGTAAATATCCTTGGAAGAGGGTTCTTAAATTCTGTTAAAACAGCTGGTCCATTCTGCATGAGAAAATTACACATTAGTCCATCTAGAATGATCACAATCTTTTAATCTTGTGGTAGGGCCTCACCTGGGAAAAGGGAGTCACATGTGCCAGTCTTCATCTTAACATTAGTATTAGGTTAAAAACAAGGAAGCAAACAAAAAAATGTAGCGAACATCACATATATGCAGGGATCATTTGTGGTCTGATCACAGTTCTTGTCTCTGGTACTCCAAAACCTCTAAAATCAAGTGCTTGATTCAATTATTTTAAATCAGCAGTTATCTTACACAATTTGTATGTCAATTAGTGCACTATGCCTATGTGGTACACCACAGCTGGGCAAACTGAAAATATAAAATAATCCTATCAAGGCACCAAGTAGATGCTATACAAGAATACAAAATATTGAGAAATCTGGATCAGCAAACCAGTATTTTCTCAGAAGACTGAACAATAAATGGAGATCGGAATCTCAGTGATGTGTATTTCATGGATGACTGACAAATCACATATGCTACACAAAGTAGGCACTGTCAGCCAAATGGCTCAATGCTAACAGCCCTGAATCTTTACTGTAAGTGCAAATATTGGTACTACTCACACTACATCATTGCTATTTTGGGGAAAGCAGATATTTCAACCGCATAGAAATAAAACTACTTGGTAGGTCTAAACTAAAACAGCATGAGAACGAAACACTCGGGAAAAACTAAGGATTGTCTTTAGGCTGGCAACAGAGTGAGGCTGTGTTGGATCAGACTAATGATGTTTATAATTATGTATCTGTACTATCACTGGCTGTTCTTACCTACAGAAGTATCAGTCCTGAAGACTGCTAGAATCTTTGCTATTGAGATTTCTGAGGAAAAGGCAGGCTGGCTGTATTTTGTTTTGAGGAAAAATATAATTTTTAATTTGAAATCTTTCAAGTGTTTCAGTTCTTGAACCATGTCCTAGAGTTTATAGAGGATCTTGCTTTATCTTCTCTGAAACAGAAAATTTTTGTATGCACTGATTAAATATTACTTCCTCCACATATTTTATTCCTTTTCTTTGGTCTTTAATCCTATTCCTAGAGTATTTTTCCTTGATTCTAATTTCCTCCTCAACTCTAATTTTTTTGAGATAAAGTGAAAGACTAAATGCAGTATTACAACAGATATGTTATTGTTTTGTTTCACTGACTTCATATTAGAGTTCTAGAAAAAAATTGCCATATTCTCAGTGTTGAATATGTAATAAATAGAATGGTCTTTTAAAAAGATTTACTACTGCTATCAAATAGAGCTTTTTTAAATTATTATTATTATTTTCCCCTTATATTGGTTTGGAGCCCATAAGGAGCATGAATGACTCATATAATTCCTTCAATAGATTATTTTGAATGTAACGTCATGAAATTTTACCTACATTGTTCTGCTCATCTCTGGGTAGATCTGTCTGCTATTTCTTATGGCCTCCTCTACTTTTATCTAAATTGCATATTAGCAAGTCTATCAGACTATATGTCTGATAACAATATGACAGAATCTCTTTAGTTATTACATGGATGTAAATCTTTAACAGTCTACTGTATCAACTCAGGGAAATTCCAAGTCTATACCAAAGCTACTGATAGCCAGCACCATTTTAAAAAGTCAGACAAATAACCTCTCATCTGTATTTTTAGAAGTTGCATTTCTAACAGGCTACCTCAGCAAATGGAAAAAATCAAATCCAAACTCCTAACTGGTAATGGCCCTCAAACTTGGTTAAACAGAAATCTAAATTTTCATTCAGAGAAATAGAAAGACAAACAGTAGCTGAAGGACACTATTAAATTGTGTCTTAATAAACCTTATAATTTACCAATTTAAATAAAATTTGTCACTTAAGACTTAAAGTAAGTCTTCTTAGACTCAGAACACTAATATGAAACCATTGAAACAAATGAACAATGCACCTTATTTTGAGAATCTTCTGCTCAACAAAAATTGCCTTAGCATATTGGAACATCTTACTACAAAGTGAAGGAACAGCAAACATTTTCAAAATTTTTGTAGAAGTAATAATCTAAGCAAATAATTGTCAATATACAAAGCAACATAGTTCCTATTTTCATTATGGAGTAGTTTTCCTCTAAAATAAACCCTGTGTATTAATTTTTTGAAAGCTCCTCTTAAAAAAAACCTCCACATAATCCTTAGAATACTCAGAAAACTTTGGAGACATCAAATAGACATGAAAATAGACATGGAAAATATGTAAGAGTCTCTGTGAAGAAAAGCCCAATAGCAAACAATTAAGTACAGCAGTTTAACAATTTTCTCAATATACACTGGATAATTAGGGAATGTATTCAACGTAGAAAGTTGTACTGTCAAACTGATCCAGGAAATCTAATTGAAAGTCTTCTACAAAATATATGAGCACCAATAAAATTGCTTTAAAACAAAACAGACCCAAACAAAATCACCATGAACCAGTAGAATTCCCCTATTCAGTAGGAATAACATAGGCCTTATTCTTAGCTTCTCTTTGTAAGGGGACGTTTTGTACTCAAAGATGTAACAGTGAAACCGAAAGAATGTCATGGCTGGTGCAATTCATATTTATTTGGGTCAAAACATATTAAAGAGGTTTTTAGGTTCATCGGATGAACTTCAACCAGGCTTAAAATATAAATGACACAAAGATCTATTTTCAAAAGCCTGATAGTAGATTTGCAGTTGATTATTTGTTTTTATATGAAAATTAATATTGTCTTCAAAAGTGTCTTGATTTTGCTTTACTCTTCCAGCTGCACAGGAGGAAAACAGATAGAAAATGTTTGTCAGAGGCTAACCTATTTGTGTGCTTTTGTAAAATGTTAATTTGTCTGTGCTGATGGTTTGGGTAATACAGATGCCTAATTCTATCCTACTCTTCACCATGGGTGAGAAGTAAGCAGGAGTAAGAGGAAATATTTTCAAAAATAGTGGAGTGGGAAGACATCCACGTTCTATGGTAATGGGCATACTGTAATGGGAAAAAAAGGTGAAAAATAGAAGCTTACAGTTCACTACGGAATATCTGATAAGTGCAGAACACTCAGCAGCTACGCACTCTCTTGGAAACTCCATAGCAGAAAGTGCAGGTAGGTTTCTGATGCAGGGTGCAGAAAGGATATGGATGTATTCTTGGCATGAAGCATTAAGTATTTAAATGAGTTTTGATGTGAAGCTACTTAGTTAAAATCCAAGTTATTGTTTGAAACTACAGAAAGAATTTGCTCAGAGTAGTATTGTATTTTGGCACGTGTGGTTCCTTCTGCATGAAGTTAATATAAATGATAGTAATAAAAAAAGTTGCTGGCCTCACAAGCACTCATCACACACTTCTTGCCCTCGTAAGGTTTATGGTTGGTGTCAAGAGTAAGACTCAACAAGCAACTAATGGTGAAAATTCTCATTTGAGGGGGAAAAAACTCACCAAAAAAACCCCTGACCAAGTAACCAACCAACCATCCAAACCCAAGGAAAGCTTAGTCACTGCTTTATGTTCCTCTCAGCCACCTCCTGCCAATATCATGCTTCAAATATTTAGCTACATTGTTCAGCTTGACAATTTACAAACCCTAAATACTTTTCTTTGTCTCTAAAGAAAAGGAGAAGAGCAAATTTCAGAAGAAACAGAAAGGCTTTTCATGTCAAAAACTGCCACTACTAAGGTCCAAGTAATGCACTTTCTGGGCACAAGCTATGAAATCATACCAACACAAAAAAGTATTGAGTAAAACGTATCAGTAAAAAACCAAAAAAGAACCCAATCCCCCCAAACAACTGACCCCAAAACTGCAGAAAAAAACCCAGAAAAATCAAGAAGAAACCAAAAATACTACGTCCTTATCTGTCAAAAGTAACCAGTAATTCAAGAGAATCCTAATGTATCTGTATTTGGACACTTATAGAGCTTACAGCACTCTTTTTTTT
>VZRL01001650.1:991320-1165668 GCA_013397895.1 Origma solitaria | reverse complement strand
GGCCGCCCGCGCGCGCACACAATGGCTGCGGCCCGGCCGCGGCTGTGCCCTGCGCTGGCCCGGCCCGGCCTGGGCTCCGCGGCGGCACCGGGCTGCCGTGGGCTGCCCCTCCTGCTGCCCCTCTGGCCTGTGCCGCCTGTGAGGTGCCTTATGCGGCTTCGAGTTCTTTGTATTTGCTGCGTGGAGCTAACTGGGCTTTGCCGGGGTCACATCACAAATTTGACTTAGGTGCATTTTTTTTTGCTCTTTTAAAAAATTTTGTAGTGTGTACTTTTCATCTCAGTGATAAAACAAAGTGTTAGTTGCAGTGACATAGCTCTGGCTAGCAGAGAGGGGCCTGGATGTTTTCTTTCCCCCTAACATGTTGTGAACTATAGCAGTTGGGAAAATAGCAATTAAGGTGTCTGATTTGTGTCTGTTAGCAACTTGTTGCTAGCATTGTTTTCATCGCAGGTGCACTATTGTATAATTTAGTCTCTGAATTTCTGAGTACGATTTAAAAGCTCTGTTTGTGATGCTCATCAAAGAGAGATTTTCCTTGCTGGTTGCTTATAGTAGTTCTGAACTCCAGTACTTCTGGAACATAGATATGTTGAGAACTTTTGAACTGACACAAAAGGAGACAGAACAGTTTCCATCTGTAAAGCCTTCAATAAAGACTGTCACCATATACATTATTGTAATTCTATAAAGTGTTACAGTATGTATCACAGGTATTGTAGTTAGAACAGGTTCACTTACAGCATTGTTTTTTTTCTGTGGCAAGAGTTGCAATGGCACAGGCACTTTCATGTGTATGGTGTAGATGAATTGATAGCAATTAACTTGTGGAAAACATACAAATACATACCAGTAGTTTTGAACTCTTTTGAAATCAAATATGAAGAAACTCACCTGGGAATTTCAAAGTGCATAATATTCTTGCACTTTCTAAAATAAGATTCTATTCTTATTTACTTATTCATTTATAAGGCTGTGAGGCAATTTTACCCATTTCAAACAATGGTAGGAATTGTTTGGTAGAACTTAATAATAATCTTTCTCTTTTATCCTATAAATGATAAAGAATTGGAGGTACAGTCTTAGTGTAGCATGGATTTCAGTTTCTTCTATATAGTCAGAATATAAAAGGATGTGAAGAAGGAAAAAGTGAGGAAAAAGACATTTTTGGTGAGAAATAAGTTTATTCAGACCCTTTCCAAGAAAGTTTGTTTGTTTGTGGAATGCAGGTAAATACCAGTTTAGTCAGTATAGGTATGTAATGATACAAGATGTACTTCCTCAAAACTTGACGCTGGATAGTTATATTTGGAGAGGTGATGCTGACTAGCTCCTTTCTCTTTTCCTAGTCTTCTTTTCATAACAAAGTTTCCTTAAACGTCCTAATAGACATTTCTAGGCGCTTTTCCACCTTGTCTCTACCTAGATGTTGGGATGTGTATGTGAAATTGCTACTTTGTTCTTGATGCTTCTCTTCATCCTGTGTTTGTTCTTGCTTCAGTTGTCAAAGCTGTGTGAACTTTGTATTACTTGACATTTTAGGCATGTGAGAGCTGGCACGGAAGTGTATTTGCAGCGTGACAGTTACATTTTGTACAAAAGAAGAGATTTTCACTGTGTCTTGTTTCATTAAACAAAAATTTATTTATCTCAAACTAAAGGATCCTTAGCTTTTGAGATAGAGAATGATGATGAGGCAACATTCTGTTCCTTTTTTTTTTTTTTTAATTTAAAATTTTTTCAGCTTTATGGTGCCGACTCTTCCTTCTGAAGATGGCATGTTTTGCCATGTTTTGGTACTGGTTCTCAGACATGAATGCCTTGAGCTTTCACTAAACTTTGTAGAAAGGTCTGAAGGGAGGAAGGCTAAGAAATAAAATTACCAGTAACTGTAGTGTTAGACGTCTGACTTTTACCCTGGGAGGGAATAAGGGCTCTGTGTAACTGGGATGGAATTTAATCCCAAGATTCTCTTTTGTTGTGTGCAAAATCATGCCTTTTATTTTACCTATATTTATAATAAATAATTCATTTGAAATATATATGTATACATTTTTAAGCGATTAAGGTGTTTCTGGTTTTGTCCTCTTTTTGAAAGCATTTATTTAAGAATTTTTATTGGAGTCAACTTTTTTGACTTTCCAGTCTTTGTTATTAGACTGGAATTCACTGCCCTAGATGTATTATTTCTGTACCTTAATTTGTGCAAATAATGTTAAATCGGGTGCAATTTTTGTCTTGCAAATACTTTCATTTTTCTGTTTGGCCAGTGAAAGTAAATGTTTCATTTTCTTAAATAAGCTAATACCATGCTGTGCCTGCTTGTAATACTACAGGAAAATACATGAGTTCAGAAATGCTATTATACTTATACTATGTTTTTAAGTAATTTTTATTGAATTTCACTATTTCTGTATTATATTTTTCTACAGTCACCGTGTGTGGTATAAATCACTTGAATATGGCTTTGATGGCGTAGGCTCTTATTTCAGAGTGCTAATCTCATTCTAATATTGCTAGTATTAAGATTTCTATTTGTGCTATAACCTAAGACCTTGTGAGAATTGAGTCCCTGGTAGAGCACATTCAACGTAGGTCTATCAGGGATGATGGGACTCTTCAGTAACAGATCTCAGGATTTTTTGTGTTCTCTTTTGCTGTGAAAATTTGTGAATTGTAAGATGGCTATTTTTCTCTCTTTTTGAAAGATTGAAGATTTCTCACTATGAGGAATTTTAAGAGTTAACAGCTCATTTTAGCAGAGCAAGGCAGATGTGTGAATTGTTTATGGATTGCGGATAAGGTGTTTAAGTGTTGTATTGCATTTTTAGGCTTTAAAACACCTTTGTTAGGGCCTTTGTTGCACGAGCAAGCTTTGTTGCATCATTTGACTCCAGGGTAATTGTTTTTTTCATGTTGCAGTTTCCCTATGGGTGTAGCTGCTCTAATTGTATGCTGTGGATGAAAGCTGTGCGTTTCTGCTACATCCTTTGTGTAGGCACGAGTGCTCATCCAAATGTATGGTTAGTTGGATGAGGCAGCTGAACTGTCTGAAAAATGAACAGTGCAGGAATAATTTTCAGATGGCTCAGCTCTTTTTGTGCGCTACACCATGGGTCTTACCATCACCATGAGGGAGATGATAGGAGTGGGTGTGGAGGGGTTGGAGAAATGTGTTGTGGTTGCTTCTTTTGGGAGCAAAGTAGACTTCAGCTGAATGAAGCCAACTGTTGAGATTCACTTTGACAATTTGAATCTACTATAGAGAATGTTGTGGTTTGATTTTTTTTTTTTAACGTCTTCTATGGTACAAGCATCATAGTGTATATGATCAGAACTATTATGTAAACCTTCTTGTCCAGAATATTCATGTAATTGTTATTTTCTCTGTTGAAGTACAATTTTATTCACATTGGTGGTGGTTGAGGAGGGAGAAGGCAGGGACTTCCCACCAAATAGGATGGCCTAATGGGTTTAATAGACAGTATGTCTTGGTCTCAGGAACTGTTGATGACTCTTTTGCTGACATTTGTGCCTTTCTCTTCCCCAGTCCACAATTATTAAATGTGATTTCAAGTGAAAATTATAAAACCGTTTTTTCCAGCCCATTCCACTGTTCTTTTTTTTGTTATGCAGAACTACATGAAAATACAGAGTATCTGTGGGACTGGGACACTAAGTACACTGATACTGTGTTTCTTTGTTCATGTAACAGTTAAGTCTTCCAGGCAGAAGTGTGGTTACTATTTAGAAATTATGTTTCTTAACAAGTAATCAGATAATAAGTGGGTTTTTTTTTCAGGACAGCTTGTTCTGTAAAGGTACTTAAAGAAATAGGGAGCAAAATTAAAATTTGTTGAATCAGAGAGCTTCATTGTCACCTAGTTTTTATTAACAGTATTTTGGGGAAAGTCTATGCAATATTTTGGAAGGTGTTCTGAAAGTCTTGTCACTGTGGATAAGAAAACCTAAGTATTCTGATTGTTATCCCTAGCCAGATTTTTGGTCTCATTAACAGCGCTTCTGTTGGACATATAGCAACTTAAATGATCTCCTCTGAGTTCTAAAAGCCAAGTGCTTCTGTTTTACAGACTATTTCCATAGTTGAGAACTTCAGTGAAGTTAAAGCTCTTTGTTCAAACTGTTCTATTTTGATATAGGAAAACCCTTGTTTGTTATGGGAAGCACCACACATTTGTTTGTTCTACAGATAATCAAGAGGATTGGCCAAGTCAACTGTTTTGTGCTAGTTCTTTCAAAATGGGACTAAGAAACACTGATGAGAGACAGGATGAAGAGACATATCAAGTTTCCAAAGTGTAACTGCTGTTTAAAAAATCCCCAAACTCAACAAAACCCACAAAACATTATGAGCAAGTTTAAGAAAGGCAAACAGGTACAGGTAATTTAACAGTAGCAGGCATAGCTGGGCATCTTAGTCCATAAGAATAAAAATGCTCCTTCTGCTTATACCTTCTCATGTGGTAAGCTTCCAGCAGACTGTTTATACAAGGCTTGAGTTTATCTGCTCTGGCCTCACACCCATTAAAAGCATTAAATAGATGAAAAATAATTAAATGGTTACTTCTCCAATTCTCCCCTTCCTGTTGTTTGTTGTCCCTGCCCTGCCTCACCAGACCACCCCCATTTCCTCCGCCCCCCCAAAAAAAGAAAAAGGGAATGAGAATTCTTCAGAGAAAACTGCTTTCACTTCATTGCAATTCCTAAGTTTAAAGTGATAAGGCAGTGGCTGGTGGTACATGGTACTCTATTACATTGATGATCTGATACAGTACAACAATTACTGTAATTCAATTTGGAGCTTGTTTTGGGTAATATGTTACATAGCAGGATAGTTAGAGTGGGGTAGTTGCTGGAGTTAGTAAGACTGAGCTCTCACATCCTGGAATACAGGTGTAGGTGTACATAGGAGTGATGTTGATTTTGTTGGTAAATGTCCTTGTGTGGAAATGTGTATTTCTGAAACCTATTTACAGTCAATCTGGTAGTTAAGCATGTTGACTGTTAGCATGGTGTGGGGGATAACCAACAAATTTTCACAGAATGTTTTGGTGTGCAGAGTATTTGGGGCGCTAGAATAAGGGCATGTTTTACTTAATGTCTAAAACACTGGTGGCAAATAACTGCATTATGTATTGCAAATTTAACTAAAGAGTCTAGGTCAAATCACAATTCTTTTGTTTCATTCATTGTGATTCTGATGCTGAATTATGCTGCAGAGTCAAGCAGAATGAAAATATAAGCACTTAGGTCTATTTCAGAGGTAATAAAGATTTGTATGTTAGTCCAGATAGCTGCTGTAGCAGCATTTTGTGTATTCCTGTGCTGCTGGGAATAAGCAGCATGGGAATAAGTGAAGTTGGGGGTAGTTGGTGAAGGGTGAGGTTGAGGGTAATGCTGCTTCAAATTTTCTAGAAAATAATATTTGTGCTTAAGATATGAAAACTTTGTGCTTGCCAATAGTTCTAACTTTTGTTACAGTAATAGTTAAGAAGTGTTGAGTTATGTGGAAAGACTGAGAGCAAAAAGAGAGTTTATGTTTTCCTTAAAAACACATCTTCTGTGTGTTGCTTTTGGAAAAACAGAGCAGAATTAGACATTGAAGCAAGTCTAATAGGGTGAGGAAGAAAAACAGCTAGTATTTCAGCTAGGGGGGACTGGCAAAGAAAAAACCCTGTGCTCTTTATGCTGTTTGACATCATAGTTTTGGCATACAATTTTAAAATTCCTGTTTGTAGAGTCCAGTTTTCACTTTCATTTAGAGCTGTATGAATTTTAAATACTTGTACATCTGTTATTTTTTCCTTTTGCTTTCCTTTCTCCTCTTGGAATCAGAGATCGATATAAAAAATTTTTATTCTGTTGAGTTGTCACGAGCTTTTCTGTTTCTGACTAAAGCTACCGTTAAAACAAAAATTAATTTATTTTGCTTTCAGTCGGAAATCTGATTTGAAAGTGCTCTGAATGTGAATTTTTTTGGTTGTAGGTATATTTTTGTTGATTCAAAGTCCTTTTTGTTGTTTGTCAGTGCAAGAATTGTTTCCTGGTAGGCTGCACCATGGAACAATCTGAATAATTTTAGTTCAATGTATTAAATAAACTTACCTTGTCCTGCCTTGAGTTGTTGCTACCAAATTGAGGTTATCTTTTCTGCAATTCTTGTCTTTCCTTTTTCAAAAGGGACAAATTAGGTGAATTTCTGTTACACAGTTTTTTAATTTGTGACTTCCACTATAATAGTCACACATACAAATTAGCACTGGAACAGACTTTCTAGAGATGCAGTCAAAGCCCCAAACCTGTTGCTGTCTGAGACATTTGGACAGTGCCCCTAACACTGTACTTTAACTTTGGTCAGTCCTGAAGTGGTCAGGCATTTGGAATACATAAAGAATTTTTTTTTGATGGTGAAGAAATTATGTCACCTGGAGAAAACTTATTTAATAGCCTGTTTTTAATAAGTTATTCAAGTTCCACATTTATTTTGTTTGTAGAAGGAGAAAAAGGAAAAAAAAATCAGTCCAAATAAAACCTTTAATTAAATAAGTTTTCTTATCCTATCAGATTTTACAGAGAAATGAAACCTACCTTTTTATTTAAGTTTCTTGTGTGTACGTTAGCTTTATATAGGAAAATGAGAGCCAAATCTTGACTGTGTATGGTTCATGAAATAGCTCTATGACCTCTCTGGAACTGACAAGTGTTTAAATGGGCAATGCCACTTCTGTTTTGGTAAAGCATACAGCTCACTTAGTATGGTTGAACCAGTTTGTTAAAGAGCTGTTGTGAATGCTGCTTAGTAGTGAACTGTGGTTACTTAGACAAATACTGTGAAGAAGCATCACAAAACTACTGCATAATGTGGCATAAATAGCTCTTTTCACAAGAATGGACTTAAATGAGAAGAGACTAGTGTGGGTGTAAGGTATATATTGAGATCTTTAATACAGATGATCAAGAACAAAACAGATAGATATCTCTTATCAAAACATTTGCTTTGAAAATTGCATGAGGAACTGAGCCTACCTAGTTTCTGCTAAAATGAAAAGTGAGCACATGGCTTATGACAAATCATGAGAAATATGACTCAAGATGTCAGCTTGCAGCAGTTTTAGAATGTGTCCAAGATGATTTACTTCATTTACTTTAGATTTTGTGCATTTCTTAGGATGTGTAAAACTGTAGGGTCTTGAGCAGAATAAAATGACAACTCTGTTGTGTATTTAGTTGTATTATTCATGATTAAACCAAAAACCCCAGTAATTATTAATCTTTGAGAGATGAGTTCAGATTCTGCAGACAGAAATTCTGGTGTCAGATGAAATTAAGCAAAGAGCAGTGTTTGTTAAGCTTTTGTGCTCCTTTTGATAGGAGCAGAGGAGAACAAAAGCTAAGGAAATGGATCAGGGCTGTTGATGGCAAAAACTGTATAAGTATATACAGCTTCATCACTTCTTATGGCTATTTGGATATTTTAGAGCTCTCATGCATGTATTGTGACTGTGGTTCCTCATTTAAGCATGTTGATTTGCTATTCTGATTAATTTTTCTTATCATCATAATTGTGAAATCTGAATTATTTTTTGCCACTCTTCTAACAGTGTGCCTGTCTGATGACATTGAATTTAGCAATTTTAAATTAACTGATCTTTATGAGCTGCAATTTTATTTAAGTAAAATATGATTTCTATTTTTTTTAAAGAAAATTTTTTATTTAACTTCTGTGGATTTTGCAGGTCATTTAACTTTTAGGCAGTCAAATTCAGACTTGCAAGACTTTCTACAATTCTAATGTAATCCACGGAAGGAAAACCTTGCTCTCTAGGAAGCAGCTAAACATTTGCCTGCTGATGGGAAGTAGTAAATGAGTTCTTATTATGCCTTGCTTGCTGTGCAGCTTTTGCTTTACTTATTAAACTGTTTTTATCTCAACCCCCAAGTTTTTTGTCTTTTACCCATCTGATTTTCTCCCCCATTCCACTGCAGTGAGAATGAGCAAGTGGCTGCATAAGGCTGAGCGGCTGGGCCGGGTTAGACCAAGACAGGAGAGAGAAAATTTTCCCTCCTTCACTAGAAGATTGTGGTGGTAGTGGTAACTACTGGTGCAAGCAAGGCTTTTCCAGAACCTGTTTCAGACACCACCACTCTTTATGTTAACAAACTGCTGGAATACATGAAATTATTACGGTGTGTCAGTGAGATAGGAGCACATTTGATGAAGAATGAGGTAGATTCTGTTAATTGGGTATAATACAGAAACATCGTTCTGCCTAAATGTTAGTCAAGGCCTTTAGTTACAGAGTAACAAAACATCACAAGCTTTTTCTTCAGTATTTTGCTGGGTTTTTTCCTCTTCTGTGAAGTAAAACTGTGAAGATGTATTTTAGGCTGTGTGAAGGACAGAACAACTACATGCCAAATTCTATATAAGAATTGAAGAAAACTGATTCTATTCGCCCTCTTAATTTATTATTTTAATTTTTTGTTATAGTCTGAGTTGACAATAGGTTATGCATTTAAAAAATTCTATTTCTTAACCAAAAGCCTTATGTTGATAGGATTTTTTACTGTTGCCAGATGCATTTCAAAGCTTTTCCCTCCCTTGTTATTTAAGACAGTTTTCTGATCTAGAATGAGACAAAGTGTTTTTGCATTGTCTTTTACAAAGCTATGTTATTTATTTGGTATTTGTAATTCTTGCAAGAAGTAAATGTTGCTGTCTTTACAATCTTTGTCTTTTCTTTGTCTTATGGTAATTAAAATTGACCAGACCACTACTTAAATGTAATACTAAAGATATACTTTACATTCTCTGACTGTGATTTTAAGGGAGCTTATTAGTGTATGACCAACTGTGCCTTAAAGTCAGAAAGTAGTAAATACCAACAGTTCTTTGTACAAAGTGGCATGTGCTGAATAGAAGAATTAATTAGGACCAGCTGGAATGAATTATTGTACTTGAAGGTTATTATTTGTTTTTATCCTTTAATATCCTATAATTTTCTTATGAATTTGTGTAACAGTCTGGGAGAAAAAAGTTTAAACCAGTAATGCATCAAAAATACTGTATTCTTTCTCAAATGTTTTGTTTGCTCTTTGGTATAATAGGTGAAATACTACAGACACTTGGCACCTGATCACTTGCTTCAAATATGCCATCGACTTGGACCACTTCTAGAGCAAGAAATTCCACAAAGTGTCCCTGGAGTGCAGACGTTATTAGGGGCTGGCCGACAGTCTTTGCTTCGTACAAACAAAAGTATGAAAATTTCATGAGAATTTTGAGAGTTCTTGTTATTTCATGCATTTCCTGTGATTTTGAATGAAAAAAAACATTTGCTTACATTTTTTTGGTGTGATTTTTAATGAACAGGTTGCAAACATGTTGTATGGAAGGGATCTGCTCTTGCTGCACTGCATTGTGGAAGACCTCCAGAGTCCCCTGTAAATTATGGCAGTCCACCTAGTATAGGTAAGTCAATTTTGTTCTGGCACTGCCATTGTGATACCTGACTTTCAGGGTGATTGATTTTTGTGATGATGAGAGCTAAGTAGTAGTTCTGTTTCTATTTATCCTTGTTAGTGTCACATACCTTACTTTTAGTATTCTTATTAAGATGCTGTGTACCATGTTTATTGTAAAATTTTCTCTGAAGCTAGTTTTGTCTTTGAAGTATAAAATTGAATAAAATATATTTTAACAAAGAATACATACAAACAAAACTCTCTTTCTTGAAAATGTAATAAGGCTGTCAGTAGATAAATAATTAGTGTTATAGGACAGCAAAGCCTACACCCATTGTTAAGGAGAGTGAGTAATGTAGACTGGTAATGATTTCCTTTGGAAAAATTTGAATCTTGTAGAAGCTATTCTTTTTGCTCTCTGGTCCATTCACGAATTTTTTTAGCTGTCCTTTAGCTTGTTCCGCTGTGCTGTATCATGGAGCATGCATGTGCTGTCTGTACTGTTGAAAAACTGAAAGCTGGAGGTCAGACGTGTTCCAATTTTTATTTTTAAGCTCCTGCATGATCAGTGAAATGTTAGCTTTCACGTTTTAAGAACAAAAATACATGTTTGTTTAGTTGTTAAAGGATCAAGATGTGTGATATTTTAGAAGATTCTTTAAGGAGCACCCTTTTTCTTTTTTTCAATGTATAAAGAAATGAGCAGAATCACTTACATCTTTTAATCTTTCTCTATTGATGTCCAGTGAAGGGGGAATGATTAAGATCAAATTGTCTGTGTGGATTATACCAAAAAAGGAGAGGATTTTTTTACCAAAGTGGTAGTTGCAGATAGATGTGCAGTGTTGGACGAGAGTGGGCAGAGAATATCCAATTGATTGGCTCTGGATCAGGTGCAGCTGCTGCTGCAAAGACAAAGGTTTCTGTCTTCACAAAAAAAAAAAGAAAGGACTGCAGGATATCGGGAAACTAATGTATAATAATGTATATGAAAATAATATTTAGACTATATATAGTACCACAGTATAAATATATAGCCAGGTGCTATTAGGAACAGAGACTTTTTTAATGTGGTAACTTGCTATAGCAATTTTTCAATCTCTAAACTCTTTTTGGAGGCTTTTGGTAGCCTCTAAGTTTTTAATGACTTTAAATAGATACACATAACATACATAAAATATAAAATTGAGAGAGGTTAATTTGGGCTATTTATATTTTTTCTTATCTGAAGGAACTCAAGATCAAATCTCAAAACACGCACCATTACACATCATTACACTTTATCCAGTGAACTATCTCTCCCAACAGTTGAAGCAGAACCATGCTACAGCTAAGCTCTTAGGTTGAGTGCAGCCAATTTTGACTTGGTAGATGGCAGAGTATTTAGTGTCCTAGTAGCATTTCCATTTTAAAGCACAAGTTACATGCTTTCCATGATATTTCTGTAGATGCTTGGGCTGTAGGATAAGAACAGGGGTTTGCTTGCTGTTTAGAGCTGAATTTTCAGAACCTCCTTAGCTGGTATGTGTATTGGTCAGAAGTGGTTCCCTTGAATCCTAACGTAGTGCCTGCATCCATTCAACGTGGTTTTGTTTAAAGCCACTAGTTTAGTATTCACATAGAGAGCTTTTTCTGTGTTGTACTCTAGGTGTGTGGGAGAAAATGCTTGTTGCTGGTTAGAAAATTTCCTTCTTGAGTGGTTGTGCAATGGCTTGATGATTGTAAACTTGGAAAATCTTGGGCTATTTTTGCAAGGTGACTGTAGGACTGAGCTTTTAAATAGCTAGAATTTCTTTAGTGGTTGCTTAGCTTTTCTTTTACTTATGAGTAAATTTTAAAACATGTTGGAGGAATCAGAATGGTTGAGGCTTGTTTTATGTTCTGCTGTAGCTTACAGTGTATAATAGCTGGTGTAGAGTTTTTAAAGGGGAAAAAGATCAGTGTATGAGATCCATGGTAGCTGGAGTTCAAAGAAAGCTGTAGAACTGCTGTGGTAATGAAATGAAATGTTAAGAAAAATAACTTTCAGACTCTTTAGAGAAGAACAAGTCAGACTTGTTAACAACAAATGTTATTTTTATTGAACCTTTTGCAGAGCAATGAATGTTTGCAAAATTACAGTTATTTCAAATACCACTTTTTTATGACGAGTAATTTCCTTTTCCAAACATTCATATAAGTGCTGGTAACTGAATGTTTTCAACTGTGAAGTGTATTTGGATTTTTGGGATATTTGGTTCAGAGCTGTGTATGAAAGCATTTGCATTTGATTTATCTTATTCTATCTACTCTGATCTCTCAACGAAATAATGAACTGGAATGGCACTTCTTTTATAAATGGAATTAGATTTTTTTTTTCTGTTTCCTTATATAACTTCCAGTTTTCCCCTGGGACGACTGCATTTTATGTATTTGCTTAACGGAAAAAAAACCCATTAGAACCTATTATTCTTCAGGCTGTATGTGTTTCAGGTAGATAATCTACTAATGTTTGATGAACAGAAACAAAGACATTGAAATTCTTCTATGTTGTGCAGGAAAACTTAAATTACATTTCAGTGAATGTACAAAGTTATTAGTTTATTTCCTAGCCTGATGAATCAATGCATATATGATGCTGATGGGAAATTATTTAGAATTATTTTTGTGTATGTAGTGCCAACTGCCTTGTAGGTAGCTGGTCTGTATGCAATTAAAATAGATCTGTACAAATACATATTTCCCCTGAAAACTACAGAGTATCTGTAGAGCATGATGAAGTAAAACTTGAATATGGAATAGTCTTTGTCCAGTTGCTCTCACTTGTGCAATATATCTTATTAAAAAGTTGCTGAAGTGCTTAATTAAGAACAAAGCACTAGGCGATGTGCTAATTTGTTTTGTTAAAGGTTTCATTTTCTTGGATGCAGAAAAAGAGCTCTTCTTCAGTGATTTTTGGGAACCCAAAGGAAAGAACCCAAGCATAAAACTTTGAGAGCTTTGAGCTCAGAACTCTTGGGAAAGCTGACCACTCAGGTGTGAGGACCTGAATGAGACTGGCTGTTTGCCCCAGACAATGAAGAATTTTTTTCCTGACCAGCAAAAATGTCTGCTTTTCAAAACCAGTATTTAATGGTTTTGCAGAGTAATCAACCTCAAGTTCTGAAGCATTTTACACTTTTTTCAGTTTATTAAGTGGTGCTGGTGTTTTGGCTGTAAAGAGAATGACAGGTTCTGAAAGCAGTGTAAAAGTCTACTTTTAGAAATACAGTAAATACTTTAGGCCCAAAAGCTAACTTAAGGATGCTTTGTGCAACTCTATTATTCTGTTGTCTATAGTAAAAAAAGAAAGGAAAAGACTGCCTTTATATTAAAAGATCTATGTAAAAGTTACATCTTGTTATGTATGTTTATTCAAGTCTAGAGTGAATTATACTAAAGTAAATGACTTGTTAGTATGCAAGAATAAATGAGCTATAGAAATCTTATGGAACTTTGAGTAAAATACCAATGTAATAACTATATAGTGAAAGCAAGTGTGGTATTACTGAAGTCAGGGAAGTTTGGAAATATTTGAGGTTGCTTAGCTTTCATTTGCTTTTGCCTTCTGCCTCTTGAAATATCTCACTTCTTACCACTCTGAACTAGGAAGAGATGGCAGTTGCTTTCATCAAGCAAATGAATATTATATATGAAGTTTGAGATGTATATAGAATTTTTGTGTTTTCAGAAATGCTGGGAGTTGGTATACTTTTACCTTCAAGATATGCCCAGAGACAAGTTCTGGCTTGATAACGTAGTGAGCTTAATCATCTTACTTGGTTGACAATCGTCTCTAAGTCAAGAGACTTGCAATACTGTATAGAGTTCAGAAGCTGAACAGAGAAATGGTAGGAAGTTAGAAGTCAATTTAAGCTGTTGGCTTTTTTTTTTTTTTTTTCTTGGACATCTTTGAAGAAGTGGGGAAAAAAGCCTTCAGCAGCCCCAAACTGAATGCTCCATACATTTAGTCTTGCTGTCTTGGAGAGTGAAAGGAGTTGTCTAGCAGTCTCTACTATTATTTTTAACAGCTCTGAATCCTGTGGTATTCATTAGAGGCTTGTCTAGCCTCTTAAGTTAATGAAACTTGATTCAATAAGGGTAAGAGTTGTAAGTGAATTATATCCTTTGGGTATCCTTCCAGGATTCTTCTGAATCTATTTTTGTGTGAATGGAAGGGGGAATGAAATTGCATTCTGGTCTTCAGAATAGAACTTCCGTTAGTTAAATACAGCTCCAGAAAGGAAGAAAATGAAAGATTATGTATGCATTTAAAAAATGTAACTTATACTTGGTACAAAATTAAATTTGTTTTATCACTGACTACTAGATAAAGCAGATTACTATCCCCCATCTTTAAGGCATATTCCATATTCAAGGATAAGACCATGTAAATAAGTGATAAAATTGATCACTTTGGTAAAATTAGAAAGTGAAAAGGAGGGCTAATACTGCCATATCTTTCAGACCCCCAAATTAATCTTCCTTTTAACAGATTGCTGTTTTATTTTGAGCTGCTTGTTCTATTTTGAGTGGGGATTGAGTTAGAGAAATTCTGAAACTTTGAAGGCGTTCATTTGGTGCCCATTGTATGCCTTTTGAGTGGGAGAAAATCTATACTCTTTTGTAAGTTCTGCTGAAAACTCCCACCACTTCGCTTCCAATGACTTCATTTGATTTTGGCATTGTTCAAAGGGAAACCAAACAAATTAGGTGTTTTTAACTCTTTGAGATGTATGGTTTTGAGATTAAGGTTGTTGGCAGCAGTGAAGTGTGACAGAAGCAAGATTTTAAATAACAAAGGTGCATTTTAGGTTCCTGAGTGGCCCTTATTAAAAAAAAGAATTTGAGCTCTTACATTTAGAGCTTAAGGTTAGAGCCTTTGAGTCAAGAATCCTGTGGTTTTGACTCTACCCCACTTGCTTTTTTTTAAACTGTAGAGACTGGCGTTAAAGATCCTGAGCAATATTTGGTCCTTCTTTCGAAGGAGTATTAGACTAGAGGAGTTTTAGAGATCCAGCTTCAACCATTCTGTAATTCTGCGGTAATGGAAGTTCTTCTGGCATTAAATCTGGTAAGGGATATGAAGAAACACGTAAAGAGTTTTTACAGGTCTGTCAGCAGTAGGTGGAACAGTAGATCATGCTGCTGAATGGGACAGGGGACCTGAAGTGGGATGGGGAGCCTTTGTAGAACTAAAGGTGGGTCCTCCTCATCTCAGTCCCTGGGCAAGTGATGAAGCAAATATTTCTGGAGGTCAATGTGAGAAAAGACAGGTACATAGTTAAGAGTTGTTGGCATTGATCTGTGAAGGAGAAACCATGCCTGACTATCCCAATAGCCTTTTAAAGGAGGTGAGTGGCTTGGAGATGAGGGAACAATAGTGAATGTTATTTATCCTGACTTCAGCAAGGTACACTGAACTGACTCCTGTAACATTCTCAATGACAAACTGAAAAGATATGGCAGAACTGCTGGGATCGAAGAGCTGTGATCAACAGAGTGAATTCCAGTGACTGGCACAAGAGTCAGTCACTAACGATGTACTCCAGAGGTTGGTGCAAGAGCCAATATTGTTCAACATCTTCATTAATAACTTGGATGATGAAACAAAAGGTTTTGCTAACAATGGAAATCTAGGAGGGGTGAACGATTGAAAAGGACCTTGACAGGGTGGAGAAATGGGTCAATAGGAATCTAATGAAATTTCACAAAGGGAAGAGAAGAGGTCCTGCCCCTGGGGAGGAATAACCTCATGCACCAGTGGATACTGGGGTTTGACGAGCTGGAATGCAGCTTTGAAGAAAACTACCTGGCTGTCCTGGTGCAGAATGTGTCAGACACAATCTGCCCTTGCACACAAAACCCAAGCAGCATCCTGGGTTGCTAGAGGCATTGCACTGCTGTTAGGTCAAAGGTGTTCCTTCCCCTCTACTTAGTGTAAATAAGATCACACCTGGAGTGCTGGATCCAGCTCCTCACGAAAAGACATACATGGAGAGTCTATAGCTGTTAGCTGGTCTATCAAAGGACCAGAAAGGTGATGAAGGGCTTGAGGCATCTGTCATACAAGGAGAAGTCAAGAGACCTGAGATTGTTTAGCCTTGAGGAGAGACAGTGTGGCAGGGGCAGGGTGGTGGTAGTATCAATGGATATAAACACTTGAATTGGAGCATGTGATGAAGATGGAACCAGACTCTTCTCATTGGTGCAACCTGACATGCCAGAGGTCATGAGCAAAAATGGAAATAGAGGAATTTCAATTTAAACATAAGAAAACAGGTTTGGGGGTTGATAAGAGCACTGGCACAGGTTGCCCAGAGAGATTGTGAAGTCTCCATCCTTGGAGACATTCAAAACTGGACTGGATGCTGCACTGAGCAACCTGCTCTTGCTGACCCTGCTTGAGCAGGGGGCTTGGAATAGATGACTTCTGTAGAGGTTCTTTGCTACCTCAGCCATTTAGTGCTTGGGTGGTAGTAGACCATTTCAGTCTTGGGGGCTGGTCATATTGTATGAACATGAGCCCAGTTACGAAAAACTAGAAGCCACTTCATTTTGTATGGAACCAGTAGTAAACAATTGTTAGCAACTTAAAATGTTAAAATTTGTGGAAAAGTTTCAAAATGTCACAAATTCTCAGCTTTTTCAGACATTGGCTTTCACTGATTATTAAATATGAAGAAACCTGATTTTGGAACCAAAATGTTGTTTGGGAGTAAGTGGTGGTTTGTTGTACTGTGTTGTGCAACAGCCACTTACTAACACTTGAGTTTTTTATTTGTTTTCAATTTTATTTATTTATTTTTAAAACAGGACCTTATGTGTAAGTAGCAGATGGGCATGTAAAACTAAGTTAATATTAATTTTCTTGGTCAGCCAGGCATTGGATAATTTTTTTCAATGCATTCTCCATTTCACAGTTCCCTTCTAATAAGGAGCATGCCATCTCTATTCTGTTGTTTTCTTCTTTCCAACCCTTCCATTTATGTTGGTTGACTCCATGTAAGGCTCAACCAGCATTCTCTAACCCTTCCTGCGATAAAATACCATCTTCCTTCACTCCCTTAGGTAGTTTGTGGGTCCCACTGCAACTGTTTCACTGCTTATACCTTGTCGCTCTTCCTGTGATTAACAGCTTTGTTTATATTCACTCATTTGTGTGAGGCCAAGCAAAGACAGAAAAGTACTGATACGGCTAAAAGGAGAGTAGACTTGTTGTCACAGAGGGTTCCAAATTTATTTTTTTCCAAATGCAGTTAAAATCAAGCTAAATAGGTTAGAGACCTGACAAGCATTGATGCAACAATTATTATAAAACCGAGGGCCTATAATTTGTACAAAGGCATTATTATTATTAACAGTTGGTAACTTTTCTCACCTTGGCTTGGACAAGAAAAATCAATTTTTTTGTTTGACTGCAGAAATTTTTAACACAGCTATTTTTGGATTTTTACCTGTACTCTGGAGGAAAAGAATAAATGCTATTGTGCTAACAGAGTTTGCAGGTGACAGGTTTGGAGTTGTCAGTGTTCGGAATAAATAGTGGGAATTGGTCAGGGAAATCAGGATAGATCACTTGGCAAAGTTGAAGAGAGTAAATATAACAATAGATAAATGGAAGGGATATTGAAGAATATGGATGTGGATGTGAGAATTCAGCTTTAAATAACCAAAAGATACTCCACAGTTTGAGAAGTCTTAAAAATTATGTGCTTGTGGATAGTGTTCAAACCTATGGGTGATTGATTCTTTCCCCCCTCTTTGTTAATTGCATGAACTTGGTAAAAAAAATTTCTTCCTAGTGGATGTAAGTGGAGGATTTTTTCATGTCAAATTGCTTTTTAATTCACTTAGTTTTAACCAGTTTTGATATTTTTGTACATTTTAAGCTTTGATCAAGGCTAAAGAGTAAGATGGATTCAGTCTTCTTGTTTCCAGTGTCACAGTATTGCCTTTTATTTCTTCTGGTGGGTTGATTATTACTGAGTAAGGGGTGTTTCACCTGTTGAGTTTCCCAGGGATATGTGAACTAGTAGCAAGTTGCCCATTGGTGATTGGCATCAGTGAGACCATTCTTAGAAATACTGGCTTGGGTTCTGCTAAACTTAGCTTATCCAGTGTTAAAAAAAAAACCCGAAAACCAAACAACCCACACCCACAAAGCCCCTAAACTTGATCTCAAGTATTTCAGGAGGTTTTTATGAATTCAGGTGTGTATTAAAAATTACATGCTTATGTGAAGTCGTTGGTTGTTTCATCCTAAAGAATCTGCTTGCAGTTTTGTTTCATTGACACATCTCTAAAAATTGAACTTTTAGTTAACCTTTTTTCACTTTTTGTGAGCTATTTCATTTGAAGGCATTGAGCTATCCATCAACCATGTCCATCTTACAGTAAAAGCAGACAAAAAGTAATTTCTGTGTAGGTTGAGATTGTGGAAACTCACTTTGCTGGGACAAAGACCTTTATTCTGTTTATGTGTGTGTACTTGTTTAGTTTCTTTTTTTTATGTGTGTGTGTGTTTTGTTTGTTGAGGTTTTTTTTTTAAAGTAGAGTGATTTGTCAGATACCAAAACTAGATTTATCTTGTGCCTGAACTAATCTTGGTTTCCTGCTGTTCTGACTGTTGGCAAGGAAAAACTTTGTCATAAAGCAAATGCAACTTCATCTTTTTCTACTATGAGGGAAGGGTGAAGATATAGTAGAGCCTGAAGACAGCAGTTACTCCTCGAATAAAAGTGCTCTAAAAGTACTTTGCTCTACAGCTAATAATTCCACTCCTTCACAAAGCTTCTTGAACTAGGCAAACTTCCTTGAATTAAGGCCTGAGGCTAATGTACTTGGCACTTGGCTATAACACAAGAAGGTTGTGGTTCTTACAAAGTAGCTACAATCCCACTATGAAAATTGGCATATGTAATGTAGTCGTGTGTGGCGCATGAACCACTGTTATGTTGGTCTGGGCCAAACCCAAGTGGTGCAAGGGTTTTGTAGCTGTTTTGCAGTTCATACTAGGGAGCAAGTTGTCCATGAGCCAGCAGTGCCCTTGTGGCTAAGAATGCCAGTGGTATCCAGGGTTGCATTAGGAAGACCATTTCCAGCAGGGAAGTGATCCTGCACCTCTACTCAACCCTGATGAGGTCAATCTGGAGTGCTGTGTCCAGTTCTGGAGAGACGTGGAGCTTTTGGAATGGGTCCAGTGGAGGGCTATGAGGATGATTAAGGGACTGGTGTGTTTCTCCCTGAGATAATTAGTACAGGCTGAGAGAGTTGGGCCTGCTCATCCTTGTGAAGTGACAACTGAGAGGTGGCCATGTCAATGTCTATTGGTATCAGAAGGGAGGGTGCCAAGAGGATGCAGCCAGGTTTTTCTCGGTGGTGCCAAGAAATAGGACAAGAGGCAACAGGCAGAAACTGATGCACAGAAAGTTCCACCTGAATATGAGGAAGACCTTCTGCCCTGTATGGGTGACTGTGTACTGGAACAGATTGTCCGGAGAGGCTGTGGAGTCTCCCTCACTGGAGACGTTTAAGAACTGTCTGGATGCCATCCTGTGCCATGTGCTCTAGGATGACACTGCTTGAGCAGGGAGATTAGACTGGATGACTGACTTTGGTCCCTTCCAAATTTGCTTCCTGTCTTCCAACACCATTCTGTGTGTGAATGTTACATTACCTGCCTTGTCACAGTTCTGTAGATTATAAAATGTATCACCATTGCCATTCTTTGGTCTAGTGAGGATATGGAGTGTGACTAATATATATGTATCCATGCAGAGAAGTATTATACTATGTTGCTTTATTATTGAATGAGTAGCAGTTTAAAATTGATTACCATGAGCTTTGTTTTCTTCACTGATGTTCTTGGTAGACTTCTGTTTTGTTAAAGTGAATTCTTGCTCCTGGAACTTGTTAGCTTTTAAACTTGTAAAAAAAACCTCAAAGCTTTTGAAATAAAGTTTTGTTAGTCAAAACCAGAAATTTCTGTAAGTTTTGGTAAATTCATATGTAAATTTTTGTTTGGTGTTTTTGTGTGTGTGTTTGTTTAGCTGTGGTGGGTAGCAGGATTCTTAAAAAACAAAACTGTCTTACAAGTGGTGGATAAATGTTTAATTGAGTAAACTCAAGAAGCAGGTTCTCTTGGAGAAGATTTGAATGTGTGCTGACCTTCAGTTAGTAGCCATGTGGAAGCTTCTATGCTTTTTATATTTGGGGTAGGTTAGTCGTTCATGGCAGCTGCCTCAGTACACCTGATTTTGGAGCTTCTTGCAGCTCAATACTTTTTCCATATCTGTATCATAGGCTACTTTTGTATTTATTTTTCTCTAACTAGCGCAAAGTGAGATAATTACTGTACTAAGCTGTTCATATACCCAAGTGATCCAGTGTTAAAATAGATTTTCCATCCTTGTCAAGTGTTTTAGTTTATTAACACAATATACTGTCTCTTTTTTCTTTACCCGTTTGGTAGTGGATACCCTGTTTTCAAGAAAACTAAATGGAAAATACAAACTTGAACGCCTTGTTCCAACTGCGGTCTATCAACATATGAAGATGCACAAACGAATTTTAGGACACTTATCTTCTGTATACTGTGTAACTTTTGATCGGACTGGCAGGCGAATATTTACTGTGAGTACAAAATCTTTATTTTTGTAGATTTTTTTCTTTTTTAAGGACATATAATACGTCACCTAATTGTTTCCAAAACCTTAATATAGGGTAGATACACTGATTATGAATGAAAAGCAGACAAGTCCTTTACTGCTGTTCCTCTTGTATTTGCTTTTTAAATAGCTATGCTGGTTTGCATGTTAAAATAGTTTTGGCATATGTGTCTGAGCACTAGATGTGATGGTGATTGCTGATCTGTGTAGTTCATTGAGAAAACTGTTCATTTTCAGTGGAGAAGATTTACCCTATGTAGCTTCTTTCTTCTGGGCTTGTTTTGTCTAGCAAAAACATAAGCAAAAGAAGGAACCGCCACCACAGAATTTGATTAGGAAGTCAGAGAGAACAATCACATGGTGTGTTGTAGCAAATGCTGGTTCACAACAAATTGTCTTTATGAGAATCTAGGAACTTTTTTTTTAATACCTGTGCTTTTAGTATTTTTAACTATTTGCTTTTTTTGGTTGTTGTCCAGACATAAATACTAGACAGATGTCTGAAATCAGTACTGAAATTGCAGGTTTCCCAAGAAATGGGTTATAAAACCAGATAGGTGTCAGTGTAATATTTGGATTTCTTGGTAAGTAGTCAATTTCAGTAGAGACAAAGATTTCATAAACATTATTCATGCCAGTCTAGGATGCTTTGTCTGCATTTATTGCCTTCCTACAAACACTGGATGTAATTGATACCTATGTGGTTTCAGGAACTTGATTGTGTCTTTTTAACCTCGTGGCAGATAGCTTGAACAATGTGGACAGAAATACAGTTAAGGTTTCCTATTTTGCCTTGCAGTCCTAACTTCTAAAATTCTTTCAAGGCAGTTGTAAACATAATTTGCCCTTTTGCCCACATACATCTTGCTTTGTCGCATGGGGAGATGTGTGGTTGAAGGGATGGGGCACCTTGCAGTGTTTTGAGCTGGCTTGTTTATTTGTTCACTTGTCACTTCAGGTGTAGAAGAGACTCCTTCTCATATTTCTTTTGTTTTCATGAGCAAGCTAAATCACAGGCGTTAAAATCTTACGTCCTGTGGTTTATATATGATTAACTTATCAGGAAATGGGCTCTCTCTTGTGAGTTTATTTTGTATGTGACATAGCAGAATACATTAGAGATTTTATGAGAGAATTCTCTTGACTGTAAAAGCAATTTTTTTCCAAGAATGAAGTAGAACAACCTGAAATAAAACGGGGGGTGGAGAGGGGCAATATGCTTCTGCAGCCCCAGAGCTTTGCTGGCATTCCTTTGCTGACTGGTGTCTTGGTCTGATTGCTTGAAAAAAGTTCCCAGTTTAGATCATGATTACTTCAGTCTGGTGCTAAATAAAGTGGCCATAGATAATAATTGTGGTTGCTGAATTTTCATTTTGGAGGGCCTGGGACTGAACTGTGCTTTTAGGTAAATCCAGTATTTTTTGTGTAGATGTTTAAGTGGTTGTTGGCAAATGGTTTTATTCCACATTTCAGTAAAATCCAAGTTGCTGTAGCTGGCCTGATGTAGTCAATAGATAAACAGTCATGAACTGTCATGTTGTAATTGCATCTCTATAATGAAATTGTGCCAATTCTTTTCAATCCAGACCCACTACAGCTTCTAAAGTCTCTAGTGTGGCATGCAAATTTGTATGCATCAGTAGGGAATTGTTCTTACCTTACATTTTTACTCCGCAACCTTCACTGTGATGTTAGCTAGATAAGCTGTTTTAGATTTATAATTGGTTCTAGAAGATGCATCATAATTGTTTCCTGTTCCACCTGACATCTGAAGGATTGAAAGCCTCTAAATTCAAGCTTTGTTCATGTTTTGTTTCAAATTAAAAGGAAAAGAAAGTCATCTCAGCACATTTGAGTCATACTCATCTGGGAGATGTTGTCCTTGCTAGAAAGACATTACTTCTATTTTGCCTAAATACAGTGAAAACAGGACAGTATACATTTTTCCTACTAGCCTAGTTGGTCTGTATTGTGTTCATGTAGCAAGGTTGTGTTCCTGGCGGGGCTACAGGAGTGGCTTCAGCTTCCCCCAGGTCCAACAGGGCCAATGCCAGCTGGCTCCAAGACAGACCTGCTGCTGGCCAAAGCTTAGCGCATTAGTGATGGTGGTAGTGCCACTGGGATAATGTATTTAAGAAGGAGGAGAAAAGTCCCAGGGCAACTGCAGGTGGGAGAGAGGAGTGAAAATATGTGAGAGAAACAGCCCTGCAGACCATATCGTGAGTGAAGAAAGAGGAGGTGTTTCAGGTGCTGGTACAGAGATTCTCCTGCAACCTATGGGGAAGACTGTGGTGAGGCAGCTGCCCCCTGCAGCCTGTGCAGGTAGAGGCTTTGTATTCTGGTTCTACTGAAAAGCGTGACTTGCAGAACCCACACAGGGTAATAGAAACAAACACTGTCTTCTTTAGTTCCTTCTCTGCTTAACTTTCTGACTGCAAAGAGGGATGGCCATCTCATTTTTTCCCCCCACCTTTATCTTCCTGTCTCTGCTGAGATTACTCTTTCTAGGGAATAATAAACAGCATCGTGTAATAGTCTGTGTAAGATTTCCAGCCCAAGATTAATTTGTGTGTTGCTTGGCAGTTTCACTTCATCCCACAAGTGTGTGTAATGGTAGGAAAATGAACCAATTTTTCTCCATACCTTGGTAATGCCGTCATCAATTCTCTCTTGGTGCTGAAGTTATTTTAGGATTCACTTTTGACAGTTGCTTTTAAATAGGTATATAATTTGTAGCAGTTGTAGATACAACCTTGGAAACATGAGTTGTGGTAGAAGCCAATGCTCTTGCTAGTAGAATTGCAACAATATTTTAAGAGTTGTGGATTGTCCCATTCAGATCAGATAGAAACACATGAATTTGCTTGAACTCTAATATTGATGTCTTGCCAAGGTGCTACAGAATTTACAATATTACTGTCGTTTTTTTCCCTCTTTTGTTTTCCTTTTCCCCTTCCTCCCCTCCTCCCCCCCATTCCCCCCATTGTTGAGGCTTGGCTGACTGTCCTTTTTTCTCTGCAATAGAGAAGTACAACATGTGCCTCTACAGTGACTCTCTAGTCAGCTGGCAGGGGGCAGGCCTGTTTTATGCTGATAATCTTTCCTTGGTTTGCTGTTACTAAAAAGACCTCTGAGGACCCTCCAGGTGGCATTAGGTCCCACAGCCATTTTTTTTTTCCCTTGCTGACCATTTTATATCTTTGTGACTGATTTCTGCCTTTTATAGTGTTTGGTAGTTTTGGGTTCACCGTTCTCCCCTCCTACTTTCAGGTCTCTCTTTTGAGCAGTGAGGCTATTATTTGCAGTTTTATACACAAGCAAGCAATACCCTTCTGTTTCAGCTTCTTGGGTTTTTTGGTGGTGACTGCATTTTGAGAAGAATATACGAGCTTCTTCATACTCTAGAGTCTCATGATAACAACAATATAAGCAGATACTATCTTTCAGATAATTATAGCATCCTTACTGACAAACTAATGATGTACAGGTTAGATGTATGGACTGTGAGATTGGCAGTTTAGGGCGTTTTCATGTTTGAAGGGTTGTGATTAGCAGCACAAGGTCTGGCTGGAGGCCCGTAGAGGTGTACTACAGGATTTGGTACTAAGACTGGTACTCTTTAATGCTTCCTTTAAGGACCTGGGTGATGAAACAAGAGGGTACCTTTACTAAATGTGCAGAACAAAACATGCGTGGTGGACACACCATCCTGTTCTAGCTGACCCTACCTGAGGAGATTTGGACTAGACCAAAGTATCTTATCATATCAATAATAGTGTGATTCTGTCTGCTCATTGCTGTAACTCAGACTCTGGTTGTGTTCCCTGGTCTGGCACTGTGGAAGTCTAGCAGTTAGATGAGGCAAGTGTGTTCCACAGAATCTCAACATGGAAGTTTTATGCATAGGTAAAAATAGTATAGGCTGTACCATTGCTCTTTCAACCCAAGAGGCAAAAAATATAATTATGAACAAGCATCTGTTACTATTTCCTTTGCCTAGGTGACCTGGTCCTATTTTATAAAAGACAAATGATTGTATTGCCTTCTGCTATCTTTAGAGTGTAAATGCTAGAGGCACTGTAAGTAGATGGAATAGGAAAAAACTGGTGAAATTTTATAAGGATGTCGCATTGTAACTTGTTGTAGCACCTGTGTGTGTCCAGTAGCAGATTAGTGCTCTGGATGTTAAAACCCAACTTTGTATTGCTTCTGAACCTAAGTAATTGAATTAGACGTTTACGGTAAACCTTGTCTGTCAGTATGTGTGCGATGTTCAAATGTCACGGTATTGAGCCATGGTGAGGTGCAGATACTCAAACTTTCAGGAAGGCACAGGAATGCAATGAAAAAAGAAGGAATGGGTTCTGAATTTATTGTTAGGACTGTGAATTTGTTGTTTGCAGGCAAGTAGCTGTTAGAATTATGTGGGAAGACCAGCAAAACTTAAGTATGAATACGTAGATGAAGCCTCTGAAGTTTGTTGAGAAAGAGTGGTTGTTTTGGCGTTTGTTGATGCGAATATTGAAACAGGTTTATAGTAGCTCAGCTTAATAATGGAATGGCTGTTCATACATGCTCTTTACCAAACTTGTGGTAAGTATGATAATGAAACTAAAACGATAAGGAACATCAGTGGGTATAATAATAAATGACAAACTGTACCAGTTCATAGTTCACTTTCATGTTTAATGTAGATTTTTATTTTAATGTATTGCAACAGCTTCTTCAGTTTGTGCTGGATTTTTGGAAAAAAAGTGTCTTATTGAAACATAAACCAATGTGCTGTAGGATTTGTGATCTGTATTATAAATGCATCATGCCTTGTATATGCTGTTGAAAATCAATGTAAACTTGTGTTTTGAATGCAGTGTGGAAAACTGTTAAAAGCATGGGCGGGAGTATCTGCATGTCACTAGTTCTATTTTTCATTTTGTTGTGTTAACTCTAACATAAAACAGCCATTGGTTGAAATTATTTCTGCCTTACTTCTAGGGATCAGATGATTGCCTTGTAAAAATATGGGCAACTGATGATGGTAGGTTGTTGGCTACCCTGAGAGGCCATGCAGCTGAAATATCTGATATGGCAGTAAACTATGAAAACACCATGATAGCTGCTGGAAGCTGTGATAAAATGATCCGAGTTTGGTGCCTTCGAACTTGTGCACCCTTAGCAGTTCTGCAGGGCCACAGTGCATCTATAACGTCACTGCAGGTAGGTTTTTGCTTTGCAAAAATGAGTCATGAGAATGTTCAGTGTAATAAAAGTGCGTGCCTGGCAACTAAGCCCTGAAGTGAGAAGGAATTTTCATGGTATGCATTGTGAAATAACATATGTTTATTGTCAAAAGGCCTGACCCTTGAAGAATGCCAGACATAATCCTTGTTCAAAAAATTGCATGACATATGTGGGCAGTTCTGTTTTGAAGTACCATTCCTTTGTGGGCTGTGATTCTGAGCACAGGTGCATTGAGCAAGAACTTCAGTCGCAAGGAGTACTTTGGTTTGTTTTTGTTCAGAGTTGCATTCTATTGTGCAACTTGGGTGGTGAGGCGGGAGGGGGAACCCGGAGTACTTTGGCAAGTAACCCAGAAGGGTTGTTCTGGAGGGAGTGACTGAGCAGCATCTTGTTATTTTGGTGTTCATTCCAATCTCTTTCCCTTAAGTATGGTTTGATACTAGATTTTTATTTTTTTTTAAACATATTTTCTTGGTGACATGACTTGTGGAACTTCTTAGCACATCTGGAACAGATTTACAGGAGAACTTTTCTTTTTTCTTCCCCCTTTTCCCAGTTCTCTCCACTATGCAGTGGCTCAAAGAGGTACTTATCTTCAACCGGGGCAGATGGAACAATATGCTTTTGGCTGTGGGATGCTGGCACCCTTAAAATAAAGTTAGTTGCTGTTTTATTTATTGCTATTTCTGTTTATCTAATTAAGAATGATGTACAAATCTGGACTAAACAAAACTTGACATTGGCTAGTTCAGTGTGTGATTATTTGGTATGATTTATTTCTGATGTAGCTATAGCTTGCTTACTAATCTCTTAAAAATTGAGTTGATAATATAAAATTTTGTAGAGGGATAATGTATATCTTAATTTAGAAAAGAAGTCTACTGTTGGGTTTGTTTAATATAATGTCAAAGTTGACACTGCTTTGTTCTGTTGTCATCTCCTAATCTCAAATGAAATAAAAATTATGTTGATAACATGATTGCAATTTAGATTGCAAAATCCACTTTTAAAGGTGATGACAATGTTCTAGTATAAATCAGAATAGGGTATTTTTGATGTTTGTTCTTTTCTTACCTATGTTACCTTTCCATAGTTGCTCTTGGCTGTAGCAAGGCAGAAGGCAGAATTCTTGGACAGCCATATATTGATGGCTAAAGTTGAGCTTGAAGTTTCTGCCTTCAAATATACTAAAAATGTTGTCAGGAGTTTCAAATATAGTTTTTTAAAATCAACTTGCTCAGTAGCTTTCAAATGCTCTTGGCTCTTTCTTTTTCTTTATCACTAAAACCTGTAGCTTAAAATTCAAAATGGTTGCTTTAGTAATCATGAGTGATTTAGCTTTGATGATGGGGTGTGTTCTGCTGGATATATGCTCCTGGCAGGTAGGTTCCTTGTAATTTCCTTGTAGTTTCTGTAACTGCTGCTAGAGTGTTTTTCTTGCAGTGTGCTGAGGTTATGCAGAGCTTGCAGGCACGCTTGCTTAAGTACTTTTCTAGTTGCAACTTTTCTAGTTGCTTTAACTAATTTGATGTTCTCTGGATGTTTTGGTTCTCTTTTGGTACTGTAAATGAAGCTGCGTCTCAGATTGTTAATCCTCTACTGCCTAGTGCATGCTGTAATCAAATTAAGACTCCCCTTTTTACTGAGGAGAGGAGGAGATAGCTTACATGCTTATTTTTGTGTGAAGGAAATGGGTTGCCACCACATTATTTTTCTTAAGGTTTCCTCAATCTGAGCTCTTGTTGACAAGATGAAATCTTTATCTGTCTGATTGGTAAACCTTTTGAGCCCACATGTTTTTTTCTTTCATCTTTTCTTTCTTTTTTGCTCATTTTCCTGAGTAAAGTTTTAGTCTATGGAGTTGGTTTTGAAACGAATTATGTCACTAGAAAATAGTGAATCCTTGAGAGTTAGGTAGGTTATACTAAAGAAGCTGGGAGATGGATCCTTAGAAATGATGAATGTTTGAATGAACCATGGCGTTGGATGGGATTTGTCTTGAGGTAAAACTTAGGGAGGGAGAAAACTGGTGCCAGTTATAGTAGGGGATTCTCAACTGATTCCTTTCCATGGTGATATACAATTGTTGAAAAAGAACAGATGTGCTCAACAAATATTAAAAGAATAAAAGATATTTGAGTGATGCTTTCATGTAGAAGTCCTTGAAGCAGATGTGATTAGACCACATGTGGGGGCATAGAGAAAACAGATCAGTTCAGCTGTCTTGTGCAGCACAGCAAGGAAGTGGTCTGGTAACCTAAGTCATGCCAGTGGTTTGTGTTGCTTAAAAATAGAGTCCAGATTAAATTTTGAGACTGGAATTTTTCTACCGCTCTTTACTTCCGTACTGGAAGTATTTTATATATTGCATTTGAGAAGAGAGAGGAAGCCATTAAGCTGTATTCTTCAGTGTGGAAGAAAGCGAATGCATGAAGATGAGTCATGTACAGTCATCAGTGTGTTGAGGAGGGAATATAATGAGGAATTGCTTGTTGGCCCATATGGTTCTAGAAAGTATCAGAAGTAAGTGTCCATTTTCAAATTGGAAGATGGTTCTTTACAAAATGTAGAGCTAAGTTACAAAACTCCTTGCCACAGGGTATTATGCATAATATGAAGATATTAAAAGGCATCACTGTACTTTTTCTTCTTTTAGGTCTTTGTTTCAACTTAGTAGAGCTGTCATGTATTTGAAATAATTGATGCTTTTTAATCAAAGCTAAAACTTGATAAAAATGTCTAAATAAGAAACAGGTATGTCTTTTGGGCCTGGAACATAACTTTATGTCACTTATGATAACAAAACAGTTGGACACTCAGAGAAGTCTTAATTTCCTGAATTGAACAGTATACTAGTTCAGGGAACTTGTTAGTTACAGAGAATTTTTACTTAATATGTTAGGCTGTAAACTTTTCTAACTGTGGTTATCATCATTATTCTGGTAAACCAAAATGAATTATACTGGGGCACTTGCAATCCTGTGTAATTTTCCACAGGATGATTGCATTACATGGCCAGTGCATCTCAGCAATGGGTGTATATTGTCATAACAGTTTTCAATGAGGTGATTGCACTTCTTTACACACTTGGATCTGGTTCTCCTTCCGCAGCTGTGGAAGCATGGCAGGTTCCCTCCCTATCCATTCAGTTATGTCCTGGGGAAAACAAGTACTAGCAATATAAGAGCATCAAAGTAAAGAAAGATGCCTGTTAATTTTTGTCATGAGGCCCTTTTCTGAGGTTATTTCTTAAAAATATGATGTGTAGGCCATCTGGAAGAGAGTATCAGTGGTGAGGAGGGAAGTTCATCCTTCCTTTATCCCTGTCATAAAAAGTACAGGATTGTTTCTGTTCAGTATCTCTAAAGAGGAGGAAAGCTGGCAGGGAAAATAAGATCTCTTAACATGGTCATTCAGCCTCTGAGCTTGCTGCCCTGTGTCTTGGTTCTAGTACAACTCCCTCCCCAGGAAGGAGAAATTGGAGCTTTCAAGCAAGACTAAGAATTCTGAGTAGTTCAGGTGAAGGATGCTGTAACATGCTTAAGTAAGGACTTGATTTCATGCTCCTCCTGAGCTTGACTGTAGCCTACTCTACAAGAATGCAATTGCTATCAGTGATGACAGTGTGTTACTAAATTATCCAGTGCTTCAAATGGGGATGGGTGGTGAAGTCTTGAAATTTTAGCTACTTAAAAGAAAATCTGTATATTCCACCCCTGCTTTTTGTACTCAAAACTACTTGAATCACCTGGCAGTGAGGTAAAATTGAGCTGTTGGGCAGCCTTATGATGATCATGTGGTTGATTGTAGTTTCGAGATGGTTGGCAGTGCCGTTAGTACTTTGCTGAACTTTTTCATGGAATATGGAAAAGGCAGAGTTGGTGTTGTGTTCAGTGTGCTCTCAAATTAAAAACAATCAGTTTTGTTCTTAACTACACTGAGTTGTATTTTCTGGGTTTTTTTTAATCCCTGCAAATGTTTATTTTGTTTCATTCTCAGATTGCAAAAATTCTTGTAACTCAGCTTTGCCAACAACTCTGCTGCAGTTAATATTATTTAGTAAATAGTATCTCTGAAATTAGGGGCTTCTCATGTTGGTCTCACATTTTTTTTATAGCCTTGTTGAGACATGTTCTGTATTTGGGTCAGACATATGACCCAGTCCAGAGAGGTTGGTGACAGCACTGTTTTGTTGAATTGCAAAAGGACACATTAGAATAGATTCAGTGTCATAGGAAGAAAGAGGCTGACCACAAAATTCTCTCATTCAAAGGAGAATGAGCAGCCTTGTTCACATGGTTCTGTAACTACTGTAGGTGTATGTTCTTGAGTGTTATAGAGGCTCCTGTGAGCTCCTCTTCTTTCCTTGAAGAGATTTCTGACCTGGCAGCTACCACGTATGTCTGAAAGCAGTATTATTCCAGGTAGATTAGTTCAGTTTGCAAATAGAGGAAGATTGGTTGTTGCTGCAGGCAAGGAATTCACAGAATGTGGCCCAAACAAGATGGGAAAACAATTGAAAATATAGACAATTGACACTTACCCTGCATTTAGTCTTCTGTTACTATTCTGGGTGGTGATAGAAAACACAGGAGTTAGTTAGATCCTGCATCAGTTGACAGTAGGGAGGAGAGAGAAAATCTACCTCAGGTCATCAGAAATTGAAGAATCATGTGCTTCATTCAAGTTCAAGGGAGAATTATTACAACTGGTCAGTGCATCACAGTTAAATTAGTTGCACTGTGAAATATTTGCCTATATATCTTCTCTGAGGAAGACACAGAGTTTTCTTGTTTTTCTTCTGCCACCTGTTTGCATCACAAGTTTCCAGTGTTAGCCTGTTACTGACAGACCGTATGGACAAGGCAGCAGAACTGTCTCACGGATTTGGATAGAGGAGCATACTGTACTGCTTTTCTTCTTGTCTATTTATTCTCCCATAATTTTAAAAAGAGGAAAAAAAACCTCAGGAAAAATACCTGCTGGTTTTGACATTCTTGTTTTGGACAAGACATTGATTTCTCAATTATCATCATCAGTGTGATGTGATAGTTCCCATTTGCTTTCTTATGCAGAAGGCACTTGATGTTAAAGGGGCTGGTCATAAATCAGAACTCAGATATGCTGAAACTTTTTCATTAAATTGTGAACAAAGACATTAGAGATGTTATATCACACATCTATTTTCTGTGAAGTCTTGCTTGAACTACTACATGACCAGAGTAAGGTTAGTCTGCAGAACTTAGATTAATAAACTAATAAAACTCTTCATAAACACACTGAAAATATATGTAAAGTGAAACACTGTCCTGTCTGGAACCAGCTTTTGTCCCCTTTCCTTGCTAAACAAAAATACTGATTGCCCAACTCATTTTACAAAGACCACCGTCTGCTATATTGTAGAAGAATGCCATAATCCCTTGTCTCCCCATGCCTAAAATAGCACATAGTAGAGAGACATAAATTTGAGGATTTAAATTGGTTATCCAAACTAGAATGTGAGTGCATACTTGATCTATTTTGCAGCTGTCCTAACTCCAAAGGCAGAGTTCACAAACAGCAGTGGATGAAAACAACAGCCTATTTATCTATTTACATTTGTTCCAAATTATGTAAGCTGCATGTTGAATTGTCTGATAGTTCTTGTTATGTTAGTATCTCAGTTAAGGAGGATTCCAACTGTTTGTAGAAAATATCCTTGTCTTGTTTAGTGTATCTTGTGAAGTTTCCTTGTCACAAATCTGCAGGGAGTTACCTTAAAACTCCTGCAGGAAAGGTCACAGAAACAGCCTATACTGAATGGATAATGTGGAGAAAGATTTCTTGACTGGTATTGCTGATGTGTATTACTTTGTTTTATGCATAAACATCACCAAGGTTTAATGCTTATTACTTTCTTTGAGATAGTAAAAACTGATTAGTGGAGAAAGATCTCTTATGCATCTGCTTTCAGGTGAAATGAATTATACAGGCCATTTTGCTTTCAAAAGAGAACATTTTGGATAAATTCTGAATATGCATTCTTTTATGTTAGAGCAAGTCTTTAGTGATGACACTTGTGGGTGTAGTGCTGCTGTTCTCTAGTAAGTTAATTCTTTAAGGGAAGATTGCAGATGGTGTACTATGCAAGACCACCTACTGGTTTGAGGTTGCTGTAATCCATGAACAGAGCTGAAGTAATGATTGAAGAACTTGTTCTGATTTGTTTTGGTTTTACACCCTCTTAAAGTGCCATATCCACTTCCAAGATTTAGTTTTGCTTGCACATCACATTCTGTAATGCCTAGAGGAAAGTGAGTGCTATAAAGTCAAGTCCCTTACAAACTTCTAACCATTGTCCTGACATTTTGGGTACTACTTGAAACTACCCCACAAAGAATATACATCATTTGGAGAAACACTTATATTCTAATACTGTGAGAAACTCCAAATTTATTTAAATTTCTTTTATATCCTTGTCTATAAAGAGCACTGTTTCTCTCTTGTAAAAGCAGGCAGGAGAAAAACAGTACACCCAGTGGTTTAAAACTGAGCATCATGGGCAACTGACTCTGTTCTGCTTTGCTGAGAACTTCAGGGGAGTGTTTTGTATAGCAATATCAGAGGGTAGAAGGGAATGGGATTTAAGTTGTATTGCAACTCTCCTTGATGCATGGATTACTTAGTCCATCTGGATGTCTTCATTTCCTAAAGATCAGATCATGAAGCATAGTCACACAAAATTGTTTATAGATGGGCAGCCATCTGTTCCTTCATATTTAATTTTATCCTTCTGTCCTTTATTTCTAAGATACTGACTTGTTTTTTTTTTAAGCCCTATTGGGAAATTATTTAACCTTTTTTTTTGTTTGTTTATAGTCCAAGGCCAACAAAGTTTACAGAACGTCCTCGGCCTGGAGTCCAAATGATCTGTTCTTCTTTTAGTGCTGGTAAAAGACTTTTTTTCCCTCCTCTCCTTGTGTCAGTATAAGAAGTCATTCAAAGAGTAAAATAAAGTACAGTTCAGTTACTGTAGCATATTTCATTTTAATAAGATGGATTTGAGTTGAAGTGGCTATTAAAAAACCCCAAATATTTAAAATAGGAATTCAGAATTTATGCATTAATACTTGCTGCTACAGAAATTTCTAGAAACAGTTAAACATAAAATGTGAGTAAGTCTCTTGTGACTACAAGTCTTCTCCAAAATAGGATATATACCTTTTTCTCAGATTAATTAGGAGAGTCAGCTTTATGTGAGGTGTAATATATGGGCATTTGTACAAGAAGGTGCTGATTACAGAGTTCTCACGGTCTGGGTTTCATTGATTCTATAGTTGGCAACTGAAGAATGCTGCATAAATAATTGGATGAAATATCAAAATGTACTGGAGTTCTAGTTCCATTTGATTTTTGCTAAGAGGGAGGCTTCTAAGGGCTTAGTTGCAAGCAAATTACTCTAGTTAGCTAATCTTTCAGATACGTCTGCTGTTGTGTATTTACTGACACCAGTGTGAGAAAATGCAACTCCAGTTAAACTATGGAGTTTCTAAATCTTGTTTCAACTTAAAGGTCAATTACAGGCATAGTTGAAATGAGATACAGCTATAAATTTCAGAGAATAAGTTAAAATATTTGATGTTACATCCCATTGAAAAGACTGTAATAACAGTAGATTGCCCTTTTTTTTTAAGTCTTATCTGTTTGTTTTTCTTAGGTGGAATGTTTTTGGCCACTGGGAGTACAGATCACATCATTAGGGTTTATTTCTTTGGATCAGGTCAGCCAGAGAAGATATCAGAGTTGGAGTTTCATACTGTAAATACATTTTTTAAAATTACATATGTACTTGATTTAAGTAATAATTTGGATATAAGGGGATAATTTGGAGAAATTTGATTTCTTTTCTCTTTTTCTGCTCTTTTTTTATATAGGACAAAGTTGACAGCATTCAGTTTTCTAATAGTAGTAGCAGGTAAGCACACACTATTCAGAGCTAGCTTTTTGACCTTGTAGACATTTCTAAATACCAGTTTCCAGATGTAGTTATTAAAAATAAGAGCTTTGTTTTGAGTTTCATCCAGTTAAATCATCTATAGCTATTGGAGTCTCACTTTTTCTTTTTAATGGTACTCTTTAGTTTCACAGTTGTTATCATAGTAATGATTAAAGTATTTTGAATTTGCTAAAATTATGGAGTGTAAAAATACTTGAAACTTCTTCAAAAGAAACGTGTGTGTATATATATTCACATATCAAATACATGTACTTTTAGATGTATTTTAATATGTAAACCTTTTTCTAGTTAAGTGACTGCTGGATACAGAAAAATTGTCAAACTAGATCTAACAATGTTTTGTTTAGCTTGCCTAATGCTTTTTTAAATGTTTCACTTCAAGTTCTGGATTTGGATATGAGGGATGCTAAAGAAAACTGTTTGGTTTATTATGAAGTATCTGACACTTTCACTTATTTGATATTCTAATGTACAGTTTTATCATGATGATACAAATAGTTGTAAACCAAGCTTCACCCACCTCTTTCTCCTCCTCCTACCCCTGATCCTCAAAAAGGGGGAAGAAAAGGGTGGGAGAGAAACTCAAGATGGGAAACACTTCTTCATATAAATGTCATAATACTTAGTATACAATACCATCTTATTGGGAATAGGTTTTGTTTTAAATCATGTCTATGCTTCTGCTGGCAGGGCTCTGCTCTTGACCTGGTCCCTTGGAATATTCATTGGGTTATGATGTCCCTGTGCCAGAGCAGTGTCATAACTCAGCAAAGTGCACCAAAGGTCATAAAACTGTTAGTTTGGAAGGGACTCAGCATAGAGAAGCAGATTGGACTTTTTGGAGGCCTTTAAATTTTTTTGCTGGCATGGGAAGCGTTTTTAACCTCAAACCACTTGTACAGACACTGTTTGGTCTACTTACTCATAGCTTCTGTTTTTGAGTTCTAAATTCTGAGACTTTAATTTTCAGGTGTCTTTTCTGTACAGATCTGCCTTTGATCTCTGAGTAATTTTTTCCCCCTTTTGTCAGATTTGTGAGTGGAAGCCGTGATGGAACAGCACGAATCTGGCAATTTAAGCGAAGGGAATGGAAAAGCATTTTGTTAGATATGGCTACTCGCCCAGCAGGGTAAGTGATGTAAAATGTTCAGCTATCACATAGATTCTTGAGGGCCTTTGATATAATTTGCTGACTTACTAAAAAAATTTTAAAAAAGACAGAGAAAAGAAAAAGAGGAGGCTTAAATTATTCTTGCTTAAATGCACAGTATGCTTATCTAGCTCTTGAAATCCAATGAAAATAAATATTTAACTATATATTTAGCTGTGGAAATTAGCTTGTCCTGGTAATAGTGCCACTAGTATTTTGATTAGATTAAAAGAATAGAAGATAATCAAAACCCATTGAAGGTCAAATTTATATGGCTTTTTACATAGACATTTATTTCTGGAGCAAGAAAACTGGGTCAGATCTCTTATTGAGACTGCTTGTGTTTTAGTAATATTTACAGATATTGTGGAACCTGCATGCCCAGAAAAGCAGTATTGGGTCCTTTTCATACAACATGCCAGAGCAAAGAAATTGCTGGCTCTGTAATGGGTTCTCATTTGTTAAAATAATCTGAGAATTTACGAGAGTTTGTAGATATGGGAATCTTCTGTACACTAGAACAAGCAACCAAAGAGGCTTGAAGATGGAGAATAACTTAGTATGAGTTGTGGCTTGTACCTTTTTGTTTTGGCATGAAGATATTTTCCAGTTGACATAAATTAAAAAGATTTATAACAGGTTTAAGGGATAAACCTTCTTCCTCTTGCTGTTCATACTGAGTGCTTTGAAGGATATTTAGTAGAAAAAAATTATAATGGTTTCAGGAGTAATCTGTGGAAAAATACCTGAAAGACCAAGAGAGGGATGGAAGAGAAGGTTAAATAAGCTGTAATTTAGTGAGATGTTTAGATCAGACAGTATCTTGTCAATTATGGACAGATGCAACAAAGCGTAAGTATCAAACTGTTGGACAAAAGTGTATAAAACACTGGTACTTTCATAACAGACTGAGTTACTCTCAGTAAAAATTCTCAATTTTAACTGATTCTGGGGAAAAGAGGAATGAATTCTTCATTGTGGTCATAAGTGCTGAACATATCTGAGAAACTGAACTGCTCATTTTAGTAAAGCACCTGTAGCAGAATTGTTTTGTCCTTGTGACTAGAGGAATAAGTGCAGTTCCAAATTTGATCTTTTCTGCACAAGAACAGTTTTATCAAAGAAAATGAAATCGCTGCACTGAAAGGAAAGAGTGAATTCTGCTTATAAAGCCTCCTGCATTCTGCATTGAATCTGGAAGGGAATTTGGCTATAACTACATTTTCTATTATTGAGTTTTACAATACATACTATTGTGCAATGTGTTGTGCTTACTAGATTCTGTAAGCGCTATAGAAGATTCTGTATTTTGTCTGCTTACTCAGTGGTAACATGCTATTGTTGTGTTTGGTTGATGTTTTCATAGAAAAAAATGTGCTAGAGAATTCAAGGGTGATTAGTCTTTGAATCACACTGACAAAAATGTAATTTTTGAGTACTCTGGTAGATTGTATTATAGATGACTGTTGTTTGGATTTCATGCAAGATTAAGTGCCATTATTACCAATAGTAAAGTGATGCCTGGGTAGTGTTGTAGTACTAAATATTACCTGAAAATTTAGATAATTTAAAGGTATGGAATACTTCTCTCCATATTGAGAACTACTTATTACAAATATTCTTCAGGACAATTTACTGTTCCTTGGTTGACTAATTTGAGTTTTTGTTTTGTAGATGTCACAACAAATACTATCAAATATAAGTGTTAGATCATGTATCAGAGGGCATTTTCTGGAAGATGCTATAGTCATTGTTTAGGTATCTGTAATTCTTTGTGATTGTATGTGCTACATAATAGAGAATATCTTTAATTTTTCTGGTTTCTTGAAGAAATATTCTGTAAATACAGCAAAATACAGAAGTATTTTCATTTATTAATAATGTTAAACCATTCTGGTGAAGTAGGGTTATGTTGAAATTTTTTACTCTTTTGTTTTAGACAAAGTTTGCAAGGAGTCGAAGATAAAATCACAAAGCTGAAAGTGACCATGGTGGCATGGGACCGCCATGACAACTCTGTTATAACTGCAGTTAATAACATGACTCTGAAAGTTTGGAATTCTTTCACTGGCCAGCTCATTCACATTCTCATGGTAAGGTGTACCATCTTGATTTTTCAATTTTGAATGCAAAAAATTATTTATGCATCATCAACATTCCTCTTTATGTATTTTTTCCTCTCTGAAAACTGCCTTGACAAATGTTTCCAAATAATTGAAGTGTAATAGAGATGTCTGTAAGCTGCATATTAGAAAATAAGGCCTTAAAGCTGCAAATAGCCATTGCTGTTCAAGATGTCTCAAACTAATTTTGAATGTTTTGGGTTTTGTTTTTTTTACTGAAGGAGAGAAGGGAACAGTTGGTTTTTTTAATCTTTAATGTGATAAATGTTTTGAAATACTGTTAATGGATCGATTTGTCATGTTTAAGCAGAGACACTTCTGCAACCTAATAATTCCATAAGTACAAAAAATTAGTTGTCTAACTAAAATAAATCAACCGTTTTACTAATGTCTGATACTTTTGTAACTGAGAAAATTAGTAACTCTATGCAGCTTGATACTCTGCTTAAAGATGGAATTACTGTGAGCTTTAAAATACAGCATTAATTTTGGAAATGTTGTTCTCTAACTTTAAGTTATATATTTAATTCTTTATAAGTTTAAATTAAATTTCTAACTGATACTCTGCCAAAAAAATGGAAATCTGTGGAATATTTAAACCCCAAAATACCAAATGTTGTGAACAGTAATCTTTTTTAAATCCTGGTGAAAATATTGGGACATATTTGTTGTGAAGGTGACATACTTGACATACTACTAAGGAAGGTAAAATTGCAGCTGGAAAGAAAAGAGTGTAATGCACTGCTACAAAAAAAAAAGCGTGGTCTAAGTAGTTTTTTGCTGGACATTTTCATAGGTTAATGTGGCAGCTGCTAGTGTTACCATGTTGAATACTTGGGTAAGTATTTGAGACAATACTCTTGTTCATTCTGCTGTGTCTTTATTTTCAGGGACATGAAGATGAAGTGTTTGTGCTTGAACCTCATCCGTTTGATCCAAGAGTTCTCTTCTCTGCTGGACATGATGGAAATGTCATAGTTTGGGATTTGGCAAGAGGGGTCAAAATCCGGTCATACTTCAATATGGTAATTATTGTGCTTTATACAGATATGCCAAAGCAACCGTTCTAAACTTTTTGCTTTTAGTACATTCTTATGTAGGCCATCTTGAAGTATGATTTGTGTATAGAGCAAGATCCTGCATCTGGTGAAATCAAGAGAAATTCCTTTTCAGTTTAGTGGGGCAAAGAGTAAATCTGTAAAACACTAGAAGTTGTTTCTTTGGCTGCATTTCATAGTGTTTTCCTTCTATATGCTTGATCCACACAAAATTGGAGTTTTTGTTACACAGTCAGAGATTATTTGTGAGAGGCAGGGTGACAAAGACCCTCCTTTAGTGCTCTGTTTCCTGCCTGGGGAGCCAAGGTGGAACTTGGTTTATTTTTGCATTACAGTTCTTAATCTGGCTAAAGTTCTTCAGGAGTCTTCTGATCTCATACAATATTGTTGTATGATGTCTTGGCCCATTGGATGGAATACTGTCAGCCTTTCTGTGTAGAGCTCCTCCACATGCAGGTTTCAAATTTGGTCTGTTCTGCACTAAACTAATTCTCCTGCAAAATGGATGCAATAGGTATTTTCATCTGCGTCTTGATATTAAGTGGGTATTTGTACATATCTTTTTCATCAAAAAGGTAATGATATGTTGTGCAATTCAGCCTTTGTCTCCTGGAGAAAATTACAAAAACTGTTGTAGAGTATCCACAATGATTTGGAATGCTGAGAGTAGGCAAATGGGCTTCAGATGTGTTGGAATGACAGCCTTGGAGACCAGCATAAAGAAGATCATCTGAAGAAGAGACCTACTGTAGATAGAGTCACAAAATGATAAGGGACATTTAGAAATGAACTGAAGCCAGGCAGGTCACTGAACCTAAAGAACGGTTTTGAGATGTGCAGTACAGTAGAGTTCGTTAAGTCTCTGAGAAAATTCAGCCAAGCTTAATCAGAGAGAGCTCAACCTAGATTCCTTCAGCACTGGCCTAGGCTGAGTAGTGTTCTCTCTGCAGTGATGTCCGTAACTGAACTTGTGAAGGATCCAAGACAATCATATTGGAGCTGTAAGCACAGATCTTCATTATTTGGTGCTATTCACTGTTGCCAGTTGAGGTGTATGTTCTCATTGCATGGTTAGCTTGCATTTTTAGTTCTACTTACAATGGATGTGTGATGGTTCTCGTGGAGTTTCAGGTCAGAAGGGTCTGAGCTCATCTGCTCTTTTTAAGCCAAGTCCATTTAAGAGCTATCAATATCTAAATTACAGGTGCCTGTGATGCTAGGCAGCCCCTGAAAGACTGAAATATTTATTTCAAGAGTGCACACCTGAAAAAGATAGAAGTCACATACATTTTAAGATCTTTGGAAAGCAAAATTTGTAGACAATCAGAAGATCTCAGCAGCTAGTAATCTGTGGTTATACTAGAAACTAATATGAGAAAGTCCATCTTCTGTGTGAGGTGAGGGGAATCGTAAACCTGGCAATCAGTTTGTCTCAAACCAAGGAATTAGATTGTATGAGCCAGGTATGTAAGAGAGACATCTCTCAATGCTTCAAAAAACATGGGTGGAAATTAGGGATTTTCTTAGGTGATGGGTGGCAGGCAGAGGTCATTGTGCCATCACCTCTGCAGCACTGCAAAGATTAAGTGTTCTGGTTTACTACAGGAGGGTGTGAATACCAACTGAGCTGCCAGCCTTCTCCCTTTGCTAAATGGCAGATCAGCTGGGAACATCAATAGATTAGCCACTAATAAATAATTCTGACAAGCACTGTTACCTTTGCTTACTTGCTCAATATGCCGTCTCATACTTCTGAAAAAAGGTATTTGTATTTTTGTTTAAGGGATGGGAAATTTTTACCGATTGGGTTCTTTTGGATTAGACAGGCAGCATCATCTGGAGCAACCAAACCTAAGATTTAAATGACATAAGATGTCTGTTTTACAATTAAAGAATCTCTCATTATTATTGACTGGTCTGTGGTACCCGAGCTAGCACTTGGTGGCTTTGTCATAACAGGAGTTCCTTACAAAATGTTGCAGACCTTGGGGGATTTGAATTAGCAAAATCATAGATGACTGTTGGCTTAATGTTAGTCCAGTCAGGTATTTCTGTCCTAGATGGTTTGCTTTTTACATCTACAGCCTTGTGGCAACTCCCTAAAGTAGAGTTGTGTATTTTTAAATTGCTTTCCACCCTGTCCCAAATGCCTTCATTGTCAACATTAAGGAAAAAAAAAATCAAGGGATGCAAGCAGTGTCAATCAGTTTGAAACGTAATTCTTTTATCCAGTCAGTGAATGTGAAATTGCAAAGAAAATCATAGTAACCAAATATACTTTTAGTTTTGTGTTTAACTTAAACTTAGATTCTTCCATTTATTTGTTTCTTGTTGGTTAAAATTTGGTCCCACTAGGTGACTCTGGTGGTCCTGCAGAATGTTCTTTCCCAGGTTTTTAAACTGAAGATTTGCTATTAAATAAATTGTCACAATTACAGTTAATTTGAAGCATCTTTGGTCTGTTTGCTAGATTTTGGTCTTTATCATTAATAGTAATCTCAGTTCCATAAATGACTGTCACATGGATTTACTCTCAGTAAGTATATATGCTTTATATATTTTATGTCTTCACCTGTAGTCTTCATTTCATTTGGTCTAGTTGTGTAAGTAGTGCTTAACTTGATGTTGGAGTCCATGGACATTCACAACTGGTTTAATTCAGTGACTTGAGTCACCTACACTCAGGGAGTGTATTCACTATAGTGTGAAATTTGCCATAGAAATATCAAGAGTGTGAGATGGTTAAAGCGTTGCAGGCAATTTTGAGATTCAGCAAGTAAGTCCTGAGATGGTTTTAAATTGCATGTGCAAATACAGCTATTTGGTTTTTGGCCTATGTCATATTCACACCAGTCCTGACTTAATACAGCTGCTAATGAAGAATATGTTCTTGGTGTATTTGTCATTCATTTTTCCAAGGAATCAGTGAGGTTGTGGCTTTAATGTTGTAGTATTAGGGCAGTTTCATGTGCTGTATTTCCCAAAGAAGCATTCTGAAGAAACAGGGTAATAAATCTAAAGTGGTTCCTGTAGCCAACTGTTTCAGAGCTTATGCACTTCACAAAAATAGTGTTGTTGCTACAGAAGAACAGCACAGACCCTTGTAAATGTTTAAATTGCAGCTCATTTTGCTGAAGAGTGTATGAGATGTAGGTGTCTTAGTGGATGATCCAGGGGAAAAAATACACTGAACAGTGGGCTGTCTAGTGAAAGCAACTGCATGATAATGTATATAAAGATATATTTGAAATACAGTTCCTTACTCAAAGCTGCAATGAGGCATCTGGATTCCTTGTGTGGTAAGGCACCTTTCCAACAGCTGAGGGAGGTCCTTGCTTTCCTAAAACAGTCTACAGGAGCAGGTGGCACTAATTTTTTGGGATTACCTTAGCTGATTGAGTAGGGAAATGGAAGACCTAGATTCTGTTCTGTTAGCAGTAGTAAAGCACTCAATTCAAAGTCTGCCACTTACCCAGGAGGGCATCTTGACTATAAATACCCTAGACAGGACTTCTTCCCAGTTTTCCCAAGTTGTGCTGCTGTGGAGAGATGTGAATCTGTAGCCTGTGGGTTAGGCACTGGCTAGTTTTTTTGGGTATACAAATAATGTCCTAGGTAAATTAGAAAGTGGTAGAAATTCTTTGCCTTCAGGCAAGCTTTTGTATTTGCAGGATTAGTGTTTGGTCAGGTCATAAATAGGTGTACACCACCCAGTTCTTCTCATAGCATCTGTTTTCTTTCAGGTTTTCCCACTAAGTTACTTCTTAATAGATCTGACCCTGTTGGTTTGTTAGGAGTGCCAGGGTTTGCACTTGGATGGTGTGTGCTGCAGCTTAGCTTTAATGTTTTTAGTTCCCTTAGGCTTTGGGCAGAAGTTTTGCAATTCTGAGAATGTATGAGGGCAAAGGAAGAAAACCACAGGGACTTAATATTCCAGATCTAAATGGAGTCGTCTAGACATGTTAGGTGGATGCATGGGTTTTTGCTTGGTTTGGTGATTGGGTTTTTGTTGGTGTTACAGTTTAGACATTAAGTATTGGTGTTCCTTGAGTCTGACCCTAAGTAGGTTTGTGGTGTTATGGTGCTGCCCTTGATTGTTATTTTTTGGACTTAGGCAGTTTCGCTTAAGCACACTATACTCTAAGCAGCACTTCTTGGGGATAGGCTCTGCTGATTCAGACTGCTTGCAAAAAGCATTTTGTCTGGGGCCTATGAGTATGAGTTTTGCCTGCGATAAAGCTGATAGTTCTTGTCCCATGATGGGGCTGCTGTGTAAAAGAATATTAAAAGGCATTTCCTGAAAGATTTAAGGATATTAGGATATGTACAGGCCTGTAGTTCTGTTCTTTCTCTTTGTTTTTCTGTTAGCTTTTTTTTTTGTTGGTTTGTTTGTTTGTTTGTTTGTTATTTGGTTTATAGCATAGCTTTATGAACAGTTGCAGGAACCTATGGTGACTCCTGTTACTTTAAAGTATGTTTTTGAATATATGAAGACTGTACTACAGTAGCAAGAATGAAAGATACGGCAGAGCATGCATTTTTGCAATTTTCTGTCACTGCGGAATAGTGGAATTCTTACTGTATCTTTGAATGACATTACATTGCCTGAATCTGATATCTGACTCAGCAGATTTTGTAGGTTGGCATTGCAATTACTGAACCAGAAAGCCTGTGTTTTAGTTGATAAAGACTAGCCTTATGGCATTTAAGAAATCTTTGTGTAATGTAGAAATGAATCAAATAGGAATATTGAAACCTTTAAGGAAAAAAAGTATTCTAGACAACAGATTTTTAAAAAGCCCAAACAAAATCAACAACAAAAGATCTTTCATGACTAGGTGTTGTTCCTCTGTCTTTCTCAATTGACTCTCATTGTGAGTTGCTTCTTTGGAAAGTCAGGCTCAGCTGTAGCCAGCAGTAGGCCTTACGGGTGCCTCCTTTGTGCCTGGGTCAAGGTCAGGCTTATGCTTTTTTGTAATCTTAATGTGTTCCCAGTTGTGAAGTGTTCATTTGGACTGATTCTTGTGGCATTACTTTAGTGCTAGGACAGTCTTTCTGAGCACTGTTGTGTATTATAGTGCCCTTAACATGCTCCGGGTAGTAGTTCTGAAACTCCCTTGGAACTTGGTGCTAAGATGGCCTTAGTTCTTTCATCATATTGTCAGGAATGCTTTGAAATACTGATACAAAAAGAATGTTTTTACAATCTGGTATTAAATTCACAGATCTGAGTACTTAAAAATCCTCCTACCTTTGTAACTATCTGACTTGCTGGAAGGCTAAGCCACCTTAGCCATCGACGCCTGTATGTCATGGTATATATTTGTAACTGTTGAGAATTGTATGATGGGTCTTTTTCTAAATGCCAAAGCACATTTTGTCAGAGCATATAGAAATACCAAGGGTATATTTCAGAAATGCATTACAATTTGAACTCTGTAAGCTAGTCATTTGAAGCAACCTTCTGATTCTTTTGGAGGAGGAGAAGGAAGAAAAAGAAAGCATTCTAACTGAGCCTGCTCTTCCCCTTTCCCACCTTCAGCTTCCTTTGAAATGACAAGTAACTCAGTTATATTTGTGAAAGAAAAGCTTCAATCTCTCCCAGAAACACCACTGTTCTCTGTGTTACTTAGTAAGTGCTGCTTGCCCTGGAAACTATATTGTTAGTTCGAAAATAGCAGTGTTAATTCTTAGTGCTTGAATTGGTGTTTGTCGTTCTTACGCCCTCTGTCCTACTTTTATGGAAATGGTAGAAAAAGAAATAAAACAAAACAAACCTTTAAAATTGCAAAGCCTGAGGGACAAGCTGACCAGCCTGTTGCATTGCTACTGGTGAAGATACAGGCCACAGTTCCATTTCTTGGCTGTTTTTGAGAAACTCTGATCCTGGAGCTAAAATACCTCTTTCACTGAGACCTAGAAGGACAACAATATCTTTTATAGCTGTAGTTGGTATAAGGTAGGATGAGGCTTCTTACAGGTCCATGGGGTTTTTTTTCCTCTAAATTAGGGCGTATTTTCCTCTAAATCTCTGTACTAGAATTCTGGCTGTTTGCTTTGTTTCTAGGCAATCTTCTGTTGGAAGCTCATGATGAAGAGTCCCACACGTTCATTTAAAATGCATCAGTTAAATTTTATGTAAATAAGCATTGTATCCAGAACTAGAAAGCTTGTGACTTGTGATTTACATGTGTTCTTTACAGTATGTTTATTAGTTATCAGCAGGTTATGAAACTTAGACTTTAAATATGAGCATTTTTTAAACAAAGTAAGGATTTACACACTCCCATGGTTATTTTTTAAAAAATTTAATAGCTTGTTCAAAGATTTGGTTAGCACGATGAGCACAGTTTCTCCCATATGTGTCAAAAAACATACATTAAAACAGGCACAATGTAAGCAGCTGAATTGAAAAGTGTCAGTTTTCTAATAAGTTAAATTTGCAGTTACAATTTTCATATAAATTTAGTAGCACATTATTTTGTCCAACTCCATTTAAAATTGTCAGCCCAGAAGCAAATTGCTTAAATTTTTAGGATAAAATCTGGATTTAGCTGCATTAACAAAAACATGTGTCTTTTTTTGGTATTTTTTTCTTCGAAATTAAAATCATGAGAGCTAAAAGAGGAACGGGGAGGAAACTTATTTCTGAAAGGATGAAAGAACATTTTACTGGAACCTTACATCAATAGTTTTGGATCCTTTCAGCAAGATAAAGTTACATGACTTGGCATTACATTGCCACATGAAAACCTAAATGTAGTTGCTCTCTTGAACAGCTGTATTAACAGGGAATAGCAACTCTAAAGTTCTTGGTACTGAAAAACTCTTTAAAGAACTTAAATATAAACTGTTGTTGAACATACAGTGCAACACGTATAAGCTACTTCATCAGAGCTAACAAACTTGGAGGCTGATTTTTTTGCTTATATTCTTGGTTGGAATTAGGAAAGTACTGCAGAAGTTAATAATCCTTGGGAAAAAACCCCAAGCCAATAAAAAACCCAAACCAAATCCAAAGAAAAGCTCAGAGCTTTGCAGCACGTTAAAATTGTTAATGAGTCTGCAAACTTCCTAGCTATAGAATTATAAAGTATGAACCTCTTCTACTTTCACCTATAGAATTATAAAATTTGAATGTCTTATCCTGTCTTACCGACTTGACTTGTAGCTTGGGTCGGCTTCTCTAGTGTAGTCTCAAATTTGATGGTTCAGTTTTTTATGAAAAAGATGAAAATACAGAGCTGTGGTTGAGAAAACTGGTCAGGATTTCTTAGCAAGACATGAAGACCAGGTATATTTAGCATGACTGACTTAATGTAATCGTTGTACCACAAATTCAAGAGAAAATACCCCAAAGGGGAAAAATTACCGCGGCTCATTTATATAGTTGTCAAACAAAATGCATAATGCCATCCTCATTGTTACTTAATTTTTAGAGAAAGGGTTATATATCGTTACTTTAAAAATAAATTAATTTTTTATTTCATTTTTAATCTCTATACATCAATATCAGGTATATGAAGTGAGACAGCTGTGTAAATAAATTTTGCTAGATGTTTTTGAAAAACTGTAGTGGTTATGTTTGGTTATGCCTGAAATACTATTTGTGAAGGACAAAAGTTTTACTTCACTGGGAGATCTCTGTGTGTGCACTTGAGAAGATAAGACTCCAGCATCTGCTTTCTCACTTAAAGGGTTACAGCCTGATTATATTTCTAACAGTTACCACTGCAGAAGTAAGGTAGAAAAAAAGGTGTGTTGGAAGGATTTTGGGATGGTGCAGGGCTACTCATTAAAACCTTATTTATTTTAACTCTGCTGTAGTAGCTTTCATTTGACTGTGTTCTAACTTCTTATGCAGTGAAGTATGTAATGCTTTCATGCAGTCAAGAGAATATAACTTATTTGTGAATACTCACAAACTTATTTTTAGATCTCTTGGTTTCCTGACCAATCTTGAAGTAAAGACCCAAGCTCTTACGATTGTGCTGTAGCAAAAAAACCCACCCCTGACTTGTATTGGTCCTTAGTTTTCTTTTTCAGGATGCTTCTTTCTTGAAAAGCCTTGGGCTGAAGAAACAAAAAGTGGATTTGATAAGGTTGTTTTGAAGGTGATCTCTGAAATTCCTTTATTTCATTTGATTGCCTTTGAAAACAATTGGAGCAGTAGAATCAGCAAGCAGATATTAACCTACCTTGTAAGGTCATGCTCGTCTGGTTGTGTGATGATATGCTGCTTTTATTTCAAATGATGGTAGTAGTGAAACAGATTATACTTAGAACTGCTGGCATAAAATCAGGAAATGGGGTGATACATAATTTAACAAAGCAATAATTGTATTTAAAAAATTAAACTTGTTTTTGAAACTGAAAATGTGTATTGCCGTGCATCCAGTGAGAAAGCTTTGAAGCAAGTGAGTACATTCATGTTAATTTTGTTTTACATTCACTATGTGAAGTTACCATAGTGAATGGTATATGCCTTTTTGTAGATACTAGTTAATGTGTGTAAATGCAGATAAATTTTTATATTATATATTAAATATATATTATATATTAAAAAGCAACCAAAACACACCAAAACAAAAAACGCCTGACCCTAAAATCCTCCCACACAATGATGTTAAGTTTGAAAGTTACGGCTACACAGACATTAAGAAATAAGATTGCTGAAGATAATGTCTGAGTGTTTTGTCGCCAAGTCTGTAGCTAACTGATTGTCTAATGTAAAGTTGTCTGGTGCTATTCCTGGTTCCATGCGTTTCTAAGTCCTTAATTACTTTTCTAGGATGTATGGTAGTTGCATTGCATGAGTCTCTTTTAAGCTTATACATTTTCTCCAACTTTTAAACAATGTATCTTTTGAAAAATTTTAATAGAAGCACTTTCTTAGCTTATGAGAGCTTTGTATTTGTTGTATATTGATGTGGAGCTAGTAGCAAAAGCAGTGACTGAAATTGTCATATACACAACTTGACTATAAAAAGGTCGAGTTGAAGCAACCTACAGCAGTTTTCCTGATTTCCACAATGGAAAGTGTAGAGGGTGTAATTTTGATCCTATCTGAAGTTAATGAAGAGTCTGCATTACAGTTGAAGAATCTGACTGTCTGGATGCAGTGATGTGTTGGTTGTCTCCTTGCCCAGTCTCTCTACCCTCTTTACACATTATATGTTTTTATAGAAATCAGCCAGAATATTAGAAACCCCCATGGAGGTCGTAGTAGGAATGTATTTCGTAATGGCAATGACATCTAGTTTTTGTGAATTTGGAGAAACACATTCCCTGTTAATGACTGTTTAAATGTTTTAGTGCAGTTTAATCCTTGTTTTGTTTAGAGTTTACTGTCAGTGTTATGCCATTAACTGATTCAAGTCAAAAGGGTTTCTTCCTGCAAATTGTCAATCAAGCAGAGACTACTGAGTTGCAATTGGATTTTTCTGTGTGATCCTGCTACTTCAGAGAGCTGGTTGTTGACTGTCCTTTATTTTTAGCTTTAAATGGACTCTTCATTACTGGCAGTTCCTATGCTATGGCTTCTTATGTCTGCATATCTTAATGTTTTTCCTGCCCCATCTTCTGAAGTCTGATCTTCCACTGATTTGTGTGATGTGGTTTCTTACTTTCTAATTCTACTTCTACTTTCAGTGCAACCTGGAAAACTAAAGCCATAGTAGCGTTATCATATCACATACAACATTATTTCCTTTCCTCTGAACAGTAAACCTGCCAGGCCTACCTTGGTCTTTGTTAGCAACTGCTTGATGAGTTTTAGGCATATCAAAAGATTGGAAGTCCCTGTCAGAAGAACAGTGTGAAAGATCATGTTCCATTTAGGACAGCTTAGCAGAATGCTCTGTGTGAGGAGTTTCTGCCACATGAGGTGATTCTTTCGGACTAATGTCTGATAGGCACATTGCTTGCTTATATGAACAATGTATTATAATTTCCAATGGGAACTAGAGATGTAAAAACAGTATTTCTTACGTTGTGGCCTTCATAAAGTCTTCCACTTTCAGTGGAATTATGTGGGATTGTATTTTTAGGTCAGGTTCTGTAGTCATGTGAAATACAGAATGACCTAAATAAGGTTATCGATGCATTATTTTGGATCAGTTTGTCTGTAGTCCTACTGAAATGGTTTGAATTTTTGAGAGGTTCCACCTTTGAACAGTACATAAGAGCACATCCTGAGAAACAGGTTCTGGAAAACAAAACCAGCATAATGCTCTAATAGTTCAAGTAGAAGAAGCCAGTACTGAGTTTGCAGAATGGATAAGAAAAAATATTTAATAACAACAACAACAAAAGCTGTAGATAATTTATACATATAGCTGTTATATAACTTCAGACATCCACAGGGTGTGTGTCCTATCAGACCTTTTAACTGATAGATTTATCTTTCAAGACATATGCAATATTCCTGAATGAATAACTGACTTGGGTGGTAGGAAGATAGAAACATTTTTAGTAAAAATGTTACTCTGAATTTAGTTACTTCTAGTCTTCTTCCTACCATTTCATCTCTTGTTATTGCTGTGGAAACAGTGTAGAAGATCTGCTGGTTTTAAAAATTTTTATTTTTATAAATCAGCTTGAAAAGTAAGTCTTTCCTCTCCTTCAAATATGTAGCAGCCTCCTTTAACTTTGCAGGAAGTCGGTAGACATTTTTTGGCTTATGGAAGCGCACGCTGTGATTAAAGATTGATCTTTAAAGCAAAGGAGAGTACAAACCTGCAAAGGAACTTCCAGATACTTGGAGACTGATTTGACTTGAGCACTTATGATGTAGTTTCATCACTTGTAAAAGAGGCTGTATGTTTTAATAACAATTAGTGCTGCTTTTTTGCTGGTTTTAGAAATTTGTTCTAGCATACCATTGTGATCGTTAGAATCTTAATTTCCGTTTTCAAGCTTGAACGTTGCTTGTAACTGATATTAATTTGTTTCTATTACTTAAAGAGAGTAGTTCTCATCCTGCTTAATGTCTTTTATTATAATAGTTCTCTTCCTGCTAAAGGTCTTTCAGAATAGTCATACAAAATAGTTCTCTTTCCTTCATATAAAAGTGTTCATATAAAGAAGCTGAGCTCTTAGGTTTTGTGTTATTATGATGAGTGGCTCTGTAGCTGTTCCTCTTAGAAGTTATTTATCTTGAACATGGGAAGGAAAAAATATGTGTACTGCTTTGGAAGATTTTTTTCCTTAGTATTGTCTGTTTTTCTAGCATGTATGGCCTTTCTTTTCTGGATGCTCTTCTGGTCTGGTTTAGAAACACAGTTTTCTTTTTGTTGCTGCATTATACATCTTTTTCCCTGTGTTTGCGGCTAATTGCTTCAGTCCCTTAACATGAAGTATGGATTCTAGTCAGGCTAGTAGAGGCTTTAGTTCACTGATTTTTAATAGATTTTCATTTTAAACTGGGCTGGGGACTTGTGTTGGAAGATGTGATAGAAATATGTAGTGTTATTGTATGTAGACTGAGTTTCACTCTTTTTTTCTGGCAGTAAGTCTGTTAGTTAGTTATTTCTAAGAATCTTATTAGGTTCATGCTCTATTGCATTCTGTCCTGTTGGCTTTTAATTGCTTCAGTTGGTATCTTTTATGCTGTCCCAAATCTGTTCCCAGCTGACAATTCCCTAATGTTCATTTCATCAAAGGGCTCTTATTTTTTCTGTAGTCAATAACAGAAAAACCTGACTTGAGAAACTTCAGTGATAACATCCTTTTAGCTCTGTATGTCTTTCAAAAATCAATAACTGTTATCCTTTCCTTGTAAAGTTTACCTACTCTGCATTTCTCCTCCTAATCACAGTCATTTGAATCAAGTTTAAATACTGTATTATGCCTTTGAAATCTAGTTAGGTTGAATCAGTTGTATTTTCTTGGCATTAAAAAATTAGTTATTTTTCTGAAGAAAGTCTGTTAAATTTCTCTGGTACTCTCTACTCTTGTTTAATTGTCTTCTTGAATTCTTTTTTCTTTCTTTTTCTCCCATGTCTTCTATTCTTCTTGAAAAGTATGGTTTAGGTATTTCATATTATCTATTGATAACAGGTCAGAAAGGCTTATTACTGAGCTCACTCTGTAGGTGGTGCTAATTTGTTTTCATACAACAAATAATTTTCATGCATATAAGACATTGCTTTGTGTACAAGTTCGACAGCTGTATTCTCACTGGTTTGGGGCAAACAATAAGCTTTTCTCAAAATGGAGAGGAAAAGAGTCTTTCCTTTTTCATTCTCTTGTTTCATCAGCCTTCCTCCCTTCACATTATGCCACTGTCCACATATTTCCTTGCTAGTGAAAATACGGGCAAATTGGACTCTTAATTCTTTGAGCTGAGACTAAAAATAATCTTAGTCTTCCTTGTGTAGCATCACTGGTTCCTCCCTGTTTGTAGCTGAAGAATCCTTGCTACTTGGTTTTCTATAAGCAGTGTCTTAACACATTCACTCTTCACAGCCTTTTGTTGTGACACAGCCTTTGTTGAAGCACTGGAACAGGCTGCCAAGAGAAATTGAGGACTCCCCATCCCTGAAAGTGTTCAAGGCTAGGTTACACAGTGCTCAGAGCAACTTGGTCTAGGAGGTACCCCTGCCCATGGCAGGGGATTGGAACTATGTGATCTTTAAAGTCCTTTCCAACCGAGACCATTTTGTGATTCTGTGACAGCTCTTAATTAACCAGTGCTTTTTCTGTTCTCATGAGCAGTCCCTTCCCTGCACAATTGATAACCTTATATTCAGCAGGGGAAGGTTCCGGGCAGAATAAGCACTTTATACCTTCTTGGGATACAGTCTTCATGTAGTTCTTGCATCTTTGATTTAAATGGGATGGAGAAGGGAAGGCAGCTTCTTTCTTGCTGAAATTCTTTATCTAGCTTGCTGAAGTAACAGCTTCACTGATTTACTACAACTTCCCTTTTTGCAACTTAACATTTAGTTTCTTTTCCAAATGACCACTTCCTCTGTGTTAGCTTTATTATTGAAAAAAATTCTATTGTAAGGTGTCACTTATTAATCCTGAAATAGTTTTATTGAAAAAAAAATTATATTGGATAGCACACTCTGGTTGACTTTGTTCTTTAATTTAGAATAGTGATTATATCTTGGAAGGTTATTCTCAACAGTTGTTTTTGTTCTTATAAGGATCTTTATTTCCAAGTATTTGTACTTGAAGGGCTGTACTGAAAGGTCTTAGAGTTGCCCTTTCCAAAAGCACTTTTCAAAACCAGATTCTGGGCACGTTTAGATTAAAACTATTTGCACTGTACTTGTCCCCAAATAGTAGAACGCTATTCTGTCCCTTTACATGAAAAGGGAATGTTTTCTAATTAACACTCTAATTTCCTGGGGGTTCTTGAAAATGATCTGTCCAAACCATTTCTTGATGGAAGGGATTAAAAAACCCATCATCTTAATAGTTGGATTTTTTTCTTCTGTTTCTCATTTTTCCCCTCACCATGGTTAGCAAATAGTTCTTCCACAACATATATTGTTTACCTTGTAAAGCAAAAAGTATTTGAAACTTAGGCTGAACCCTGAAATTTTATTTCTGAAGGACTTGAACATTAGGAAGCTTGACACTGATGTTTCCTTTGTTGGAGGAAGGGTAAGGGAACAGAAATATCTATGTATAAAATATTTCTTTTCCAATTTCTAACTGTATTTCTGCAAAGCTTATTATTGTGCTGAAATTCCTTCTCCTTTCCACCTGCTTTCCCAAACTGTCTCCCTTTAATACAGTGAGCTTTCTATATGCAAAAAGCAGCACAAAGTTGTAACTTTGCTGTGGTAGTTGAATCTCACATAGACTAAATTAATTCTGCATTCCTGGCTGTTGTGATGTTAGTGTCACTTGCTTGAAGCTCTGTTTTTATTTTCCATCTCTCTCTGTAAGATACTTCTGTTCATTTCTTCTGGAATAATGGGCAAAATAGAACATAAAACTTGCACTGGTTTATGTTCCTCTTTTGCTAGTCCAGAAACTCATTTGACTTTTAGGGAAATTACTTGGAGTAAGAAAGACCTTTATTAAGTACATGAAAGCATTGGCAATAGATGTTGCAGCCTCTATCACTGGGGGGATGTGCAGGGGTGTGGGTGTGTTGTAGGACTGTGGAAAAAGATTTAGAATTCTTGCCTTTGTCTAAGCCTATAAGAGAGTGAGAACAGTACCTACCTCACAAGATATTCGATATTCGAGGCTTGATTTAACTTTTAAAATAATGCTGATGGCCTCTGGAAGGTGCTGCAGCAGAAGTGCATAGTGTTACTGTCTGAAGGCTGAATATCTTTTTTTTTTTTTTTTTTTTTTTTTTTTTTTTTTGGGGTTTTCTTTTCCTTGCCTGGCAATACATAGGTCTGCCACAGTTAGGGAAAGAATTTTGTTTGGTGTTTCTTTAAAGAAAATGCAAAAGTGCTTTGCTGGGGAGAATAGAAAGGGGCTTTCTGAAGAGGTGCTGAAGACATGAAAATTCAGAGTGGTGATTGGTCACCTCTGCTTGATTGACAGGTTGCAGGGAAAAACAAAAACCCATTTGTTCTGGCTTAATGGAACTGGAAAACAGAAAATGAGTATCAGGTAAAAATTCCTTTTTTAAAATCTTTGCAGTTCTCCTATAAAAGGTGGAGTTTTTACGCAAATTTACTCCTTCCCCACTCCAATAAATTAGGAGTAGGTATTACAGAAACAGGCAGTTGCTAAGCTGTTTAATGTGGGTTGTCTATGTCAGTGCGTTTTCTAGGGGGCAGGTGTTGTGAAGTACCACAGCAGCCACTGCTCTGGGGCAGCTTAGCAAGAAGGCAGAGGATGGAACGGGTGTAGTGACTAAGCCCTGAACTGGGCCCAGCTCTCTGGTTAGGCTCATTAGCAGGACATTCAAGGGGAAGCTTTTATTTGCACTTCCTATACTGTGCCTGCTTTGTGGATAAAGTCTGTCAGTTTCTACTGCTATCAATTTGGAATCTTTCATGAGCATTATTACAAAATTCACTGAAAAGTGAATAGCTAAAAAAGTAAGCTTTGTTTTAAACTAACTTCCATCTAGCAGTATACTGTCATACAGATTTTATAATAAATTTCAATGTCAGCACCACAGTTTTGAGAATCATAATTGAAAATTATTAATTTCTGTTAATTATTTTGTATGTTGATGTATTTCAGATTGAAGGACAAGGACATGGTGCAGTTTTTGACTGCAAGTGCTCTCCCGATGGACAGCATTTTGCATGTACTGATTCTCACGGTCACCTGCTGATTTTTGGCTTTGGTTCCAGTAGCAAATATGACAAGGTACAGTGCAAGATGCAAATCAAAATGTTTGTCTGTGTTGAATGCATTTGTGCAAACTTTCCGTCATACCTTCATTTCAAGAGGGCATGTTTTGACATAATTTTGAACTATTAATATGGGATGTTTTGGATACCTGTTGTTGACAATGAAGTTTCTCTTACTGTCTTTTTTTAAGTTATAGAAACATTCTTTTAATCTAATGTTCACATGGGAAGTTCAAAATAATGATGATAACAATAATAATAATAATAATTTTTGAATGGAATTCAAAATCAACCAGTCACTGTCCACTCTCTTAAATGACAGGGTTACAAGTATCTACTAATGGATCCACATGGATAATGGGAATAAGCTGCAGTGGAACTGATAATAGTTAAACATTTTACTTTAAATATTTTTTCTGGTTCCTAATTAAGACCAAAAAACCAGGTGTATAATAGAACTAAATCCTGCTATATGTATTTAAATATTGCATAGCCTGTGACAGAATTATTTACAAAAAATGTGCTATATGTTTTAGTGATGCAATTTTATGTTTGTTAATGAAGTACCATCATGGGTGCCGTTGTGCTTACACAGCAACATTCCACCATTAGTGTGAATAAAATATTATATCTTTATTCTAATGTCATAGTCTATATTGTGTATTCTGAGTGTGGGTGTCTTGCCGCAGACCCTCATGACTGTAAAAATACCTGGTATTTCTTTTCTTTGTGGAGGAGCATGGTTTGTGAACCATACAGGTTTGGAGTGTCCACAAGATCTTAGTTCTTTTACCATGCAGGGAAGAAATGAGGTGTGTCTCTTCTCCCTTTTCCTAAGACTTAAGTAGACCTCTCTGCTCCAGGATATTAATCTCTGTTTCTGGTAGCTGACACTTGAATGCTGTTGGTGAAATGCTGTTTTTTGGATCTTGCCTGCTGGTTTTGAAAGCATTGTGACAAACAGCAATGCAGAGGGACTTGAAGGAGGGAGAGCAAAAGGAATTTTAATTTTTGTCTTGTAAGCTACTGCATCTCTCTCTGTAGTCTTACAGAGGATTTGCGTATTGGGGATTTATTTTTTCTCCTTGCTTCTCAACTACGATTTGAAGTCCTCAGTACTAAGCTGCTGTTGCTATTCCTCAGTTATTACTAGCTGTGCATTTCCCATTCCATTCCAAATAAAATAAATGAGTAGAGACATCACAAGCAAGGAAAACCAGAATTATCAGATAATTTTCTTTGTCTTTCAGAGTTCTTACTGTTCCAAACTTTAAAGCCTGTTGTAATAGGAACATTTTTCTTATCATGTCCATGGATTGTTTCAGGTTTCTTTTTCTCTCCAATTGTTTTGGAAGTATGTAGTCCTCTACTACTTAGAAATGCTGGAAATTAAATTGAAACTGTGAGTCTTTTTGTCTTTGCTGTGATAGATCAGGATTTTCCCTTATACTGCCATTTGAGAATTTACCTGTGAGGGATTAAATCTATTTGAAGAATGAATACAATTGCTTTTCCCTGCTCGAATTCTACAGACCCTTGGTTCTCTTGGGCTTTTCACTGCAGCCTCTGAGAAAAGATTATGTTTAAAATTTTTCATTTATTGTATGATTTAAAACGATCCTCTACCGCTGTTACTGTGCCAGTGTTACTCTTGGCATTCTTGATCGTAGAAGAAATGGGAGCAAATAGGACTTACCTTTGTTGCCACTTTAATCTCAGTCTTCCACTCACAGAAAACTCAGCTCAGAAGTGTCTGATCTCTTCCATGTGTGGTTTCATCGCCTCCGTTTTTGTCTGACCTGATTTATGGGAAAATGTAACTCCAGGTTGGTAGGTAGGTGCTGGAGATGGTGTTGTTTTTTCTGTCTTCCACCCCTCAGATACTGGGGAAGGTTTCAGACATCTTGTCGGACTATGATCTGGTAGGATATGTGTTTTTTGGCTTAAAGTATTTTCCATCTCTCTGGAGAAATGAATTTTACAGAAGAAAGCATGGTAACCTGTCCTGTATTCTGCATTTTTTAACTGATAGTGATATAGCTGAGATAGTGTTAACTGTACTGAGAGAACAACCTCTTGTTTTCCTACATCCATGTTTTTTCATGTTATCTTCAGATAGTATCTATGTTTCCTAGTTGACTGGAACCAATGTCTAGGCTTTTTTTCCCCTGTGGTGTGATCTTGGCCACAATAAAGATGAATAGGTTGGAATTTTTGTTTGTTTGTTTTTTGTTTGGGCTTTGTGGTTTTTGTGGGTGTGTGTGGGTTTTTATTTTTGTGGGTGGTTTTTGTTTTTGGGGTTTTTTTTGAGATGCATATTTTTGTGAAGTAATTCTTTTGTGGGAGAAGAAAAAAGAATACATTTGCTGCTTGTTTGGGGTTCCTTGAGCCAATCTCAAGTGAAATTTCTTAGTGTATCATCACCGGAGTTGAGCTGAGTTCACTGTCAACAGGGCATGTGCATTTCAGAAGTTCTTGGTTAGGTGGAAACTTGTCCAGGAATGCCTAGCAGTTCTAAAGTGGGTGGTACTATTTTGTTGATTTTAAATCATAGAATTTTCTGAGTTAGAAGGGACACCCACTAGGATCGAGAACAATTCCTAGCTCTGCACAAAGAACATCATGCACCTGAGAGCATTGTCCAGGATGCTTCTTGAACTCTGGCAGGCTTGGTGCTGTGACCGCTTTCGTGGGGTCTGATCTCTGAGCTTTCTAAGGCTTTTGCTCCTGCAGACTGCCCAAACCACAGTACTTGGTTTCAAGCTGACAGTTCATGTGTGGTGGACTGGTGCGGTACTGGGGAAAACCTCTTTGTGTAACTGTGCCCATTTGGAGAAACTGAGCATTTTGAATGTGTGATTGGAGGAGAATCCATCTATAGAGCTCAGACCGTGTGGAAAGCTTTTGTGCTCTTTCCCCAGCTGGGTTTGTGAAGTCATATGAATAGATGATTCATGTGCAAATGGTGATGTGGCATCATCTTATTGTTATGAATTTGATCTCTAATAGTATATAGAGAAATAAGACTCATTTTTAGTACTTCTAGCTCGTTGTCAACTGGAATGCCTAATTCTTCTGATTTTTCTCAAGATAAGATACTGTCCTGGATTCCAGTAGGGATATTCTACCTGAGAGTTGGCCTGAGCCTATGTTCTCCAAGAAATGCCATGTTATCTTATGGAGTAGAAAAGGGTCATTTACTCTCTCTACTGTACTTGATTGCAATATAGGGTACACAGAAGTGTAATTGCAACAAAGTCCCTTGTGATCTTGCACCAGGTCTTCCCTTTATGTGCAAAACCTGGGTTGCAGACAACACTGTACAGCCAAATCACAACATAATAAAGCTCACAATTTGTATGACCCTGCAATTGGAAACTTTTCTCAGTGTGGGAAGTACTTAGTAGGAAGACTTACACTAGATGTAAGTAATACATATTCTATTATTATGATTCTAGGAGACATTGTGTGTCCTCCTAGAGGACGTCTGTCTCTATCATATTGAGCTATGGTGAGATGCAGGAACAAAGGTGTTAAGCAGGCCTTCATTCTGTCAGTCCGACACAGAAGAGCGCTTATATCTTTCTCATTCTGCCTTTGTTAACAAAAACTCTGGCAACAAGATTTCATCCAGTCGGCTTCTTACTGCTGTGGGATATCACCTTTTCCATATACATTTTATAAGAATTGTCTTTTGAATTCCTTAAGTAAATTCATTTCCATTGTATCTTTCTATGTATCTTTCCAATTTCTTCGTGTTGCTATTTTTCTGAGTTTTTGTGGGGTCTAGATCCCATGATTCCTATGTTTTTTCCTCTTTTTTTTTTTTAAAATCCACTTCATATGGATGCACTTTCTGATGTTGTAATTGAGTCTCTTGTCATCTTTGTTTCCTGGTCTTCTTGCTTCCAGGACGGCAGACCTTTGTCATTGAGAGACCAGAACTCTGAGTAACTTCTATAACCTCTGCATTACTGGTTTCTGCATAACAAGTTACTGGAAACTGTTTTATGGATTGGTCATGATAGAGCATACTCTCCAGAAATCAGAGTGTGTTCTATGACAACTTGGGCATTCCTCTTTCCATGCTCAAAAGACAAGATTTTTTTGAGATCTCTGTGCATTGAGTCAATCATTTAATTGTTTTTATACTGCACTGGAAATCTTAATTTGGCTGAATGATGATTTTATGATTTTATTTTCACTTGTTCAAAGTTCAGCTGAATACATGCACTGCTAATGGGGTTTGCTTGCCAGTAGGTAGTCTTGGGATGTGTAGTATATGTATCAGCTTCTCTTCTATTCACTTTTTCTTTTCTCCTTGTGCTTCAATATCTTTCTGATTGCACAGTTCTGAGATATATGTGCCAATGAGGGATGGAACAAAAATCTTTTTATGGTTATTTGGACAAAAGAATTCCTCAGTCTTGAGGGTCTGTGGAAAGTCATCTATAATAAATTATGAGCAGGTGGACAGAAATAAAAAAGAAAACTTAGAGGCTGAAAAATTCAATTTTTATCTCAGATTTATTTTATCTACTGAAACTTTTTCTGATATCTAGCATTATAGTAAGAATATGTATATTTGGATGGTGTTAAAATATTTGGCAATGCCCTGATATAATAAATATTTTTCCTAGTCTTCTTCCGGCACCATACCTCATAAGTCTGTGACACAATTTTTTATTATCAGAATATATATTCATATATTCAGACTATAGAAGAAAATTTATAAATTAATACATTCATGCTGTGTTTGGTCAGATGTCTTCAAGTAGTTAAAACATGTGGATTATTCTCCTTGCAGTGTAATATAGAAAAGAAGTACGGGGAAACAAAATAATAATGGAATCATTAAATTTTCCCCTTTAGACTGAATTAAGCACATCAGCTTATTCCCCTGTTTTTTGCAAAAGTGACCATGAATACCATTGTTAAAAATACTTTTGGCAGTTCTCTTCTGTATGCTTTTTTATTAGGTTCTTTAAAAAAATTACAAAATGACTTTGTTTACAGATAGCAGATCAGATGTTCTTTCATAGTGATTATCGGCCCCTTATCCGTGATGCCAACAACTTTGTCCTGGACGAACAGACACAGCAGGCTCCACACCTTATGCCTCCCCCATTTTTGGTTGATGTGGATGGCAACCCTCATCCTGCAAGGTATCAAAGACTAGTTCCTGGTCGTGAGAACTGCAGGGAGGAACAACTTATTCCTCAGATGGGAGTGACATCTTCAGGTATGGAAAATTTCACTTCACTAAACAGCAATCTATCTAGTTACCTCCAGTTGTTCTGCACTTTCACTTTGTCCTTTTTCTTCATCTATGGGCATAGTAGTTCATGCAGTGTGGAAGAATTGCAGTGTCTTTGGCACTGATCGCTTCTGACAATTTCACTTACAGTGTTGTCATCTATCAAGTTGGCACTACTTGATGCTACAACACCAGTTAGCTCATTACTGCAGCAATGTATAATGCTGAGTGAGCTCTCAGTTATCTATTTGAGATAAAATTTCCTGCTTTAGAAAACCTAGGAAATAGTCTGATCTTCCACAGATCAGTTGGAAAAGGTAACATCTACAAGAAGAGAAAAATGAGAAGGCATCTGAAACAAGCAAAATTCTCTTTCTCTTTAGATGAAGACAGTGATTAATTTTAAGCTTTGGTGATTAAAATGGAAAGAACTGGAAGACTTGATTACGATACAAAATCTAGGAAGTTCCTTTAAAGTTTTATTTTTCATTCACACAACATGGGAAGAACATGGATCTATTGGGTCAGTGACTGGCTGTTGGAAACTACCTAAAGGTGTTTCACCTGGGTAGGGATGAAAAAGCAATGCCTACTTATGTGTCACTAGTTTGATATTAGTATGAATGAGCAAGCAGTGACTGGTGAAAGTAGCTTAAATGTTTTCAAGATAAGCATTGTTAAGTAGTTGGGTATTCTTGAAAATACGTGGAAACTGACCGTGCTTGTAAATTGTAGTTTCTATGTTCGTAATACTTAAACCTGTGGTATGTCAGACATTCTAGGAAGGGTAATTGGGAGTGTTTTTACCAAAGGATCTCATTATCCTTATTTGTAGACCTCAGGATTATCAGGCACTGAATACTTAAATAATTTTAGGGAGGATTTCCATATTTCCTCAAAAATTACAGGAAGAAATGCTACCTGAGAAGCAACCGTAAGAAGGAAAAAAACCTTCCTGGTGAATGTAAACTTCTTAGTGGCTTTGAAAAAAAATTTGATTTTTAGGGAAGGATGCAACTTTACTTAATTTTTACAGTTAAAGTGTTAATCCATTGCATTGTGAAATTCCCCAAATTTGAAAATGTCCTGGGCACATTCTTCAATATGTCTTGAAACAAGTCAGACTGCACACAGAGCAAACAAAATTAAATTTAGTGGTCTGTCTACATGACACGTGAATGCCTATAGAAAGATGATGTCCATAGCATTTGGTTTAATAGCAGGAAGTCATCTGCCAGCCTGACAGATGATGGAGAGACACAAGACATTTTTCTACCTTTTTACAATATAGCAACAATGTAAGCAGTCTTACGCAGAGCTAAACCGTGTTTATGTATTTTATATATTCCCTTCCGCTAAGGAAGGTCCTTTTCTTTCTGAAGCTTTGTTGTGGGATTTGGTGCATCTTGCTCAGAACACTGACCTTTTATTTCTTGTCAAGTTTTCTGTAGGGTTTTTTAAGAATAGGGGGAATTCAGATAGTCGTACTTGATTTGCTGCCTTGATGTACATGAAGCTCCTTTAAACCAAATGTTTTGAAAAGATCAAGTACACACCAGTGTCTTTATTATTTCACTTAAAAAGAAACCACTTGCTGTTTCTTGCTAAGGCATTGTCTCACAGGCTAGATACATAAAAACATTCATTTTGTTTAGATAGCAGTTTTCTTATTTAAGATCATTCTTGGGTTATTAGGAGGATTTCCCATTGTTCTCAGTAGACAGTATGTCTGCTCACGAGATCAACAAATTAATCTGTCTCACTATGTGAGTCACAAAACATCCAGCTGTGGTTATACCAGAGCTCATTCCATGATTCCAAGGTTCTGCTGCTTTAGGGAAGTTGACTTCAATAACCTTGAAAGCCTCAGAGCACTATCTTAAATATTTATGTTTTCTTCTGTGTACTGTTAAGAGATAGCTTCTGTGCAGCCACATAATCAAAGCTCTTCATTTCATAGCACAATTATTGTAATAGCTAGTCTTTGATCTTGCAAAGTGCAGTGGTATTTCCTTGGAATCATGCTGGAAAAACAATTTCTATGTCTTGTTTCTTTGAACATTGTTTTTATCTCTCATTACAAAGTTTCACAAGTTCTGCTTCTCTTGACTAGAGCTTCTCACCACTCCACCTTCTCACTATTCTGTGCAGAGGGGTCTGACTTCTTTTTGAATTAGTACTGTAACCCTTGTCTTTTTCTCTATACCTCTCTGTTTTTTGTGATCATTGCGAGTATAAAAACAGTTTTTGTGTTATTCATGCTTACGTGTTGTCTATTTTGCTTACTGCTCAGAAACACTATCATCGCCTTGTAATCACTTCTTTGGAACTGTTTCCCATCTTCTATTCAAAAGACCTACCCAAAAGGAGGTTTCTTGCCTGTTTTACATACCAAAGAAAATTACCATTACTTGATCTGTGTGGTCATTATGCCCATGTGGAACTCAATCGAGCATTTTTACTGCTTGGTGTTCTACAGTACAGATAATTATTTTCTAATTCAGTTAGACCTTCTTGATGTAGTTCTTTCATTGAAGCTTATAAAGTGTTTTATAATGCATTTGAGGCAGGCTAATCTTGCATTTGAAAAATTTGCATTGACTGAGCTGACAAACAATGGTTGTATTAAGCTTCTCTGTCTTACTGGCGCTTGATCAGCTTTAGACTTTTATTAGAAGTGAAATGTGATCATCTTGACCCTTCTCCAGATAATAGAATGCTCTTAAATATATTAAGAAGTTGTCGTGTTTTAAGAAATGGCTGTTAGAAATATAAGCATTAGCCCACTGTTACACGTGATAAATTATTGTACTTCGAAGTTTTAAAGCTAAAACTTAGTTTAAAGCTAAAACTTAGATGAGCTGTCACTAACAATTTCTTCAAAATTTACATTTGTGTGTTGTTTTCCTGTATATTTTACTTCACAGGATTGAATCAAGTTCTTAGTCAGCAAGCAAATCAAGAAATTAGTCCGTTGGATAGCATGATTCAAAGACTTCAGCAAGAGCAGGACCAGAGACGTTCTGGGGAGGCAGGAACCAGTAGTACCAGCCGAATAAGCAGAGGTAGATCACTGGGAGATGGGTGTTGAGGCTGGGAGTTGGAGAACATAAATCCCTTTATATTGTGCATGATCTATGCATTTTGCCGAACTAGTAGAAAGGTGGTATAGAGCTGTAGAAAATAGTACCACTTTCCCATCATTTTTTACCTTTCTGCAAAATGTTAGGGTTCTTAACATTACAGATTTATCTTTGTTATTGTCTGCTCACTCAGGGAATTGCAGCAGCTGTATTCCCTTTGAAGTAACTACCCTACAGTTTAATCTGGAATTGGCCATCTAGTTGCTTGAAATCTGACTTCTTTCAAATAAGGACACAGGAGGAAGAAAAGTGGAAGGAACTACTTGTTTCTCCTCAAAGTTGTTCCATGTTTAAGTGTCTTGCACTAGAGTACACAGTTGTTTTCAACACTTAAAAAATCATGGTTAGCAATCCACTAGAGTAAGGAAGAATAGTTTGTGTGTGTAAGGATATGGAAAAATGTTGATATTTTGCTGCAGTGTGTTTGAAGGCCCTTACATGTGTGTGTGGTTTTGTTTTCAGTTGGTTTGGTTATTTTTAACCTCTTGACCATTTCAATTTTTTGTCTGCAAATTTTATAGCTTGATTCCTAATTTCCAGTGTTGAGGCTTCCTTTTTTTTGAAGGTAGAAGACTCTTTAAGGAGCACACTGATTCAGTGAGATAGCTCATTGTTTTATAACAGATATCTAGAGTGCAGTAGCAATAGTCAGCTTTGCATAAATATTTTCAAAAGTATTTTTAAAGAAGCAAACATTTGCTTCAGTTCAGATTGTTGATACATCTGCCTCTTTTCCATGTGAATTTTTAAGCAGAGTGCTGCAGCCCAGTAGCTGTTTGTGCTGTGTTGTGGTGACTGTAGGAACTGCTGAAATAGTTATAATCAGTTAATATGGTTTCTTTTGAAGTAATAGATCAAGTAAAAATATTTTTTCCTTTTCATTCCAAGTTTTTATTTTTAAATGCTTCCCTAAGAATTTCAGATCAAGAACTATTGCTTTTTGACTTTTTAGGATCTGTAAGCTCTACCTCAGAAGTACATTCCCCACCAAATATAGGGTTAAGGCGCAGTGGACAAATTGAAGGTGTACGTCAGATGCATAGCAATGCACCAAGAAGTGAAATAGCCACTGAGCGGGACCTTGTGGCTTGGAGTCGCAGGGTTGTAGTGCCTGAACTGTCTTCTGGTGTGGCCAGGTAAACATAGGCTGAGAATTTTACTGTGGTGAACTTAACTAAATTGAACAGTTTTGGATTTCCTATCACCTTTCACATTGTCATTTGTGTGGTATTTTTCTGTTTTGTTGTCTCAAATTTCTTGTAAAATCAGTTCCAGTTTGAAATCACTTGTTTGTGTATCATTTGAAAAATCTTGGAATTCCAGAAGGATTGGGAACAAAAATTGGCCATTTAATGAATGACACAGTAATTGAACTTGTATAGGCAATGAGATATAGTAGCCTCAGTATCTTCTGACTTGTAGAATAAGATTACGTGTTTTAACTCCTTTTATTCCTGTCATTATATGGCATATTATGACTGGAATACTGACCTAATCTATTAGGTGCCTGTGATGAGTTTTGATTTTCAAACTGGAACTTTAATTTTTTCATTAATTAACTCTTGTGACGAATACTTAAATCATTAAGTAAAAAAATCTACTTGCTATAGTCAAGCATAAACTGCTCTAGTTTAATGAAATGAGATGAAATTCTTACTTTGTTTGAAAAAAGCTAATTTTGAAGCCACACGCTAACCATGAAGAGAACTGCTGTTCAAGTAATGTTATAGATGTTAAATGTCTAATCCTTGGTTTAGAATAGGTTTGGAATAGATCCTCTCAGTTGTAGTAAAGCCCTTTAAAGTTAACATCTCAGTTTTTGTTTTCCAGTAGGCAAGAAGAATGGAGAACAGCAAAGGGAGAAGAAGAAATAAGGGTGTATCGATCGGAAGAGAAAAGAAAACATGTAATGAGTCACGTTCCAAGAGAAAACAAAATACCTACTTTCTCTAAGGTGAGTAGTCTAGCTGTGCCTTGTCACAGAATGAAGCATAAAATTTAACTCAATAAGATGGGTCACATAAATTTACATTCCTCTTCTCAGTTATAAATTTAAAAACCAGGGTACGGGAGTTTGTTTACCTTCCCAGAATGAGGAAGCCTGTCTGTACTGATGTTTCAATTTATTCTGAATAATAAACAACATGGATTGCTTTCAGAAATGGGGGGAAATCCCTGCAAATCTGGTCTTAGGGACATGATTTGCTGTAGGGAGTCTGCCACTATTGATCAATACACCCCACTGCTGTTGTCTACTGTTTGACATACTATTCTTTGGAAAGGTTCTATTAAAACTCAAGTCACACTTTTTAACCGTAACACATTAAATGCATCTCCAAATAGAGACTTGGATATTTTCTCTCACAGTACCCTAAAATCATACTGTGGGCCATTATGGGATGGATCTAAGTCATGCTTTTTGCTAGAGCTGGAGTACATTTTCAGAAAAGGGGAAAACAGGATAGATAAAGTAGAAGGAAGTAAGAATAATTAATATTAAGAATAAAGTTGTCATAAGTGACTTTTTTTTTAATATAACTTGCAAAAAATTTTAATCTTACACATTTTTGTTGGTTAAAAAAATTGAAGTATATATGTTCTATGTTTACAGAAAGAATTTTATGTCTTCTTCATTTAAAATTTAGTTTTATCTATGAATTGCACATGCTTATATATGCTTTTCTAGATAACTAACTATGTTTTTGTAATAAAGGAGGAAAATTTTAGCAGCTGTAAAGGAAAACCCATGCTTTGGGTTTTGTAGTATGCTTAATATAGAGGAGACTGTTTTCACCCTCAATCAAAAACTTGTATAATACAGCGTTCAGGAACACCTGCAAATTGTTGCAATTGTGATTCAAAAATGAAAATTAATTATGGGATATAAAGTGGAAAAATGAATAAACGAAATAAAAAGTACAAGTATGCAAAAGACTGCAGCTCTTAAGTTTGTTAGAGTACCATTCGTAATGTGTGTGCTGCTTATTGCTCACTTTCTTGTGAAGGAAAGAACTGAGATTGAAGCAACCTGAAAATAAGTAAATCTCAGATGTTTTGTAGGGATTCTATAATTTTTGATAATGATGAATTAATTTTACATGTAGTAGAGTAAGTTTGAGATTAGCAAGTTTATATTTGATACTAAATTTGAGTATTGTTTTGCTACCTTTTTCATACTCAACCAAAGTAAAGATTTCAGAAGAGGTGATATGAACACTCCCGTACCCACAGTCCTTTAATAACTTTAAACTTCTTTATTAATTTTATTTCTGAATTTTTCCTTAAATTTCTTTCTTGTATTAAAATTTGAGTGCATAGTTATCCTAAAAAATGGTAGCGATGTGCTATTTTCTGTTCTGCAGTCATCAATGTTGTGTGTTTGTCCAAGATACACTGAAAAAAATTTGTTCAATTTTTTCTCCAGTTTTTGTACTTAGAGGGGGGAAGCTTTATGCCACATGACAGGACTCATTAATGAAATACCAGGACATCAGAAATCTTTGTAACTCTTATTTTTCTCTTAGGAATAATAAAAAAATGGGCCTGACAAATTCAGATTTTAACAAATTTTATTCTTGTCTTGAGGGGACGTATTTTGGTGCTGAATTATAGACTTTCTTTTAGTTTAATTAAACAGTTGCACTGCTCAAGGGTTTCTATTTTATTTCCTTGTCTTCAGCTACAGCCTAGTCAAAAGATCCTTCCTGATAAATGTGAATTCAAACCAAATTACCATTAAATTTCTAACTGGGTTACAGTTTTCTTTTAAAATATCACTGGGACATAAAAGTTTAACAGAGTAGGCTAGCTGGTCCAGCATTTTGGTTTTAGCAATTACTTTGTGTCTTTGTTTCAAAGAAACTTAATGCAAATGTTTTTTAAAATCCTGTTTAAAAAAGAAACTTTTAGTCTCCAAACTTTAGCAGTAGCTCTGGATCTTCTGAGCCCCATATTTTTATTGCAGATATTTATGCCCTTGAAATCCTTCAGAGCAACTGCTACTTAGGAATAAAATTCTTCAGTTTCATATATTTGCAGCTGGAGGCGGGGGGGAATCTATGATCTGGATTCTCAGAATGTGGGGGAGAGATAACTTGATAAATCCTCTAGTCACTTTCCACCTTTGTTCTGAGGAAATAGAATACCCAGGCAATCATGGTCTTTTCATTTGAGTATGTCAGTAAATTTTCTGTATAAAAATTACTGATGAATTTAGTAATACTTTCAGAACACTTAAAGCCTTCATAAACCCTATTGGATACTTTTCAATGGCATCTCAGAATACAAGGGTCGTATTCTTCCATGACTGATTCTTCATTAAATTGTCTCTTTTTGGAGGACTCAGACTAGTGAGAAATACACTAATTCAAGCCTCTTCAGTAAAATCTCAGAGGGATTCAGAAGTAAGTAGATATCCCGTGGGCTTTAAATAAGCAAGTTTCAAGAAGAAAAAGGTGTTTGATCTCAAGTGATTGAGTCTCACAGTTAAATGCACTGCTCAGATTTTCATGATTTTTGTTGTTGCTTATGGTTAACGTGAGCAACACTTCTGCTCAGTAGTATCTGAGCAACAGGAATAGTGAATTGGAATTGTCATCTTCTGTTGTGTTCATAATAAAATCAAACAAACACCTGGGAAGAGAAGCAAGACTGACTGCAATCCAAAAACTGTTCTGCAATATTTTTAGGGTTATTTTAAATAGAAATGAATAACTTAATTATAGTTGCTCTTCTGTTGCTGTTCTTTACAGTGATAGTGTGACTTTAAATATGAGCTATGTTAGGTTGAAGATAGAACTGGAAAGCAGAGTGTAAATTAAATCTTCCTTTTCCTTGAGAACATCCAGTAGGTTTTGATAGTGATTCCTTGTAAATTATATTACAGTACTGTTGCGAGACTACAGTCCTTATTGCATAGTGAATTCTTATGGGTTTAATGAGTGAATTTATGATCTAAAGGAGATGGAGAAACAAAATAAAGGGCAAGACATTCTCTTCCAGTAATCTCGAGACCTAAGAACTGCAGTATCAATTCTAGAAAATATCTCACTCTATAGTACTGTCAGCTTCTCTAGGAGCAGATTTAAACAAAAAAATCATATTAAAACATTGTCATCATAGCCAAATTCAGTTGTATTCATACCAGTAGGAAATACTAGTTTTTATATCAACTTTTGAAATTTATCAGGTCTGTTCATATGATAAGGATAAACTAATGTTTTCTTCTGTTCCCTTCTAACTGAAAGAAGTAAAAAATACAGAAGAAAAATGAAAAGGTGCACAAGAATGAATGCTAGCATTTTGGATTGCAAGCTAAAGTGTAGGTCAATAAGGAAGAACACAGAGCAGCTGTAATTACATTTTGAGGAGATTCTAAAGTCCTATTGCTGACTTTTAATCCAAGGTCATTGTAGGGTGTGTTAAAAGTAGTACAGAATTATAGCTCAGTCTTTCTTCTTTAACAGTATCTGCAGTTTAAATGGAAGTCACATAAGTATTCTGCTATTGAAAGCCCACATTCTTTTGACACAGGTCATACTGAAAAGTGTTTGTGTATGATTGCTTAAGGGACTAATGGAGTTGTGGGGGAGAAAATAAAAGCTTGGGTATTTTGACCTGAATAGTATTTAGTAAATAGTATTTAGTATCACTGACCTGCCAGCTGAATGAAGAACTTGGTTTGACTTTCCCGGTCATTGGTGAGGAGTAGGGTTTTCTCTGACTGTTATTACACAAAAACACTTTAAAAAACAAACAGAAAAAACTTGAACTCCAAAACATTATTGAAAGAGGATAGAATGGAATTTTTGCATCTTCAAAATGGAACTGTATTCCAAATTACTTGTTTTCAGGAGTAGATTAGAGTTGAGATAAATAATATGCTTAGGTAAATGTTCCCAGTCCAAGTAATTAAGAGTATTAGTTTATTAAACTACTGGGATTAGAGCATTTTAGTAAATACTTAAGAGTGTGAAGTTTCTGTACACTAGAGGGTTGATGTGATGTGTGTCCTAGTAAAATGTGACAAAAATGGAAATGTTTCTCATTATCATTAAGTGGAAATTTTATTCCAAAATTTCAAGGAATTTACATGGGAGATCATTATGGATGGACAAAAGTAGACATAGGCTCTGTTATGATAGGTGCAAATGACTGTATTGTAAACTAACAGAACCCAGGAGGGAGAAATGTGTGCTCTGTTCTGCTGAAAGTGTCTTATGTTCCACAGAAATAAGTTTTTCTACTTATATGTTATTTAAACCTTACTTCCAATTAAATCAGCAACATGTTAAGAGGAAAAGAATCTAAAACTCCATAACCAGGCACTTAGTGCTTAGTGTCTGTTATCTTCACTGCTTTTGGAATGGTTCTTACTAATTTTTTACATACATGTGATGTGGTAAGAGTAAAAACTAAGTAGAGGCACTGATCCAGACTTGAGAATATGGAAGGGTGCTCTTTAGCCAGAGAGAAAATTCCACGGCAAAATCTGTGACCTATTTAATGTTGTTGGGGTTCTGATACAGAACCTGTGCCTTGCCCCTATTGAACTTTCTAGTAGAAGTTAATTCCTGTTGTCTTAAGGAAGGAGGAATCATTTTCACATCAAAAATAGATGCCACTGGTTAAGAAATATCATGAAATCGCTGCGGCCAAAGCTTCCCAAATTTGCTTCAGCCTTGTATGAAACTGCAGGAAGGCTGTGCTTGCCAGTGCTGTCAGGGTCATAAGGACAGTAGACTGCAGTGGTCTGAGTTGTCAGGACATCACTGGGTTTCTACTGTGTCTCTCACAAATGATGTTACCAAGGCCCCCAGCAGTGTCCAGTATCCCTCTCAAATACAGGAAATGCCATCATTTTTATTTCCTAGAAAAACTGTTCTGACAGGAGCTGTAATTTCTGATGTATCAATAGATATGCTCTGATACTGACTAGAAGCCTTGGATAAGATACAAGGTACTTGTCAGCATATGTGACTGTTCATCAAAGTGTATTGAGAGAAAGTGATGATTGAACCTCAAATCATAGGTTATCTTGGCTTTATTTTCCAGCCTACTGTTAGAGTTGAGCATCCAATTTCAAGCTCTTTCCTTAGGTTATTATGTTGAGGGAGAGGAAGCATCAGCTCTGTTTCCTCAGTTATTGTTGAACTTGCTGGTGATGATTGCATTTTGTCAGAAAAGCCCCCATGATTAAATATAAATAAATAATAATAAATATAAATAAATAATATTAAATATAAATAAATTTAAATCTACTTTATAGTCAAACTTTCACATTCAACTCCCCCTCTCCCTCAAATAAATAAAGTTCTGCCTGAATTGCAGCTTCTCATCAGATTCTGAAAAGCGGAGTTGAATAGGAATGATGTTTTTGGCAAGATGAGACAGTTGTATACTTTATGGCCCCTTTTCTTATCGCTGCTTGAGCAGTGGGATTAGACAAGGTGACATCTAGAGATCCTTTCCAACTTCAGTCATTCTGTCGTTCTGTTACTTATCCATAAATACTTGTGATTTTGTTTTTCTGTTCTTGTTTTGGCATTGTATCTTTCCCTAAGCAGTTTGTCACTCTTCAGCATCACTATGGCCCAGTATTTATACAGTGATGTTACTTTTTTCCATGAAGGAATGATTGGGGGGGGGAGGGAGGGGGCGCTGCGGTGTTGTTTTTTCCCTCAAACTTTGAACTGCCAAAACCAAAGAGTAATGCAAAGTGCTTTGGTTTTCCAAGGATCTGTAGTTCTATTCAAGTAGGGAAAAGCTATATTTGCAATAACTACTTGAGAAACCTCACTTCTGAAAAGAAACGGGGAGGTAAAGTTTTTGCACTTCCCTTTCTAGGGAGAAGATGATAATATTGCAGTCAAGCTGTAAAGAAGCTTCTGCAAAATATGTTCCCCTTATTGTAATGGGTACTTGACTGATTTGTTTCATTGGGGTTATGTGATTCTGTTCTATTGTCCCTGCTTTCTCTACTATGTTTCATGATGCATTGAGGCATATGGGCTTTATGAAAAAATCACAGTTCAGTAGCAGAAACAAGTTGCTATAACGCTGGCTTTTGTGACCTCTTTGCTTCAGTAATGAGTCTTGAGAGCTTGATGAGAAGTGAGCAGCCCCAGAAGGCTGAAGGACAGAAGGCTTGTGTGATGGGCTCAGCCACTGGGCTTAGGGCTGCCTTGGAGCAGTTCTGGGTCAGGTCAGAGCAGCTTGAGGAGATCTGGTGTGTGCTGCCAGTTTGAATCCAGAAGGAGGAATGAGTGCCCCAGGTCTCAAAAGTCTTGGGCAATGTTGAAGAGCTGATTGCTGAGCAGTCCCATTAGAAATGTCTCTGGTAGCTGTGCTGTCAGGGATAGCATCCCCACCTAGACAGAAGGACAGAATAACAGAAGCACAGTACTCACTGAAAAGAGCATGGAGCAGTTTGTGTTGGTCCTCTGTGCTTTAATAAAAACTGGAACACAATTGGACAGAGTGGGGTGGTGGCCTACCCTACTGAACTATTGCAGTCATGCTTGCAGGAGGTGTGTATCTTCTAACAGGGAGGGTGGGAGAAAAACTAGTTACTACACTTCTGCTTTTTAATGACAATTGTTGTGGCTAAGGAAAACCAAAGCTTAGCTACTGTTGATTAGCCAACATTAGTACAGCCTTTACTGTAAAAAGTGGGGGTTATTTTCCTCAACAAGAATATTTAACCTCATGAGCCATCTTTTATCATACATGATAGATCTTCTCTTTCCTGCAAAAGAAAAAAAAGAATTGAAGAGGAAGAGATACAAGCAACCTGCTCTGCTAGAAGACTCTCAAAATATTAGTACCTTTCTATGTTTTGTTCCAGTTCTGCCTTCTTAATTTCTTGGACTGTTTTTTTTAATATATCAGCACCTAATAGGTATCTGAGATTTTCTTTGTTGCAGAAGGATAACACTGGGAAAGTGTACCTCTTAGGAATGTGCCCAGAAATTATTTTGTTGGATAGGGGCTAGGAGGATGTTCAACTAACCATGCCAAAAAAAAAAAAAAAGCACAAAACTCTTGAAATTGAGATCATAGCTCTTGGGTTTTTTCCCAGTGATTGGGGACTAACACAAGATTGCGCACTTGGTGTTGAGAGCAAGTATTTGCTCTGTGTGTATTCTACAGGAGGAACAAAATCTCTTAATGCTGGAGCATGAAGTGTTTCTAAATTAGAGCTTTATTTCATTATTTTAATCTTCATAAGAACTCATATTCTTTCAAACTGACTCATTCATTCATTTGAATTCTTCAATCATCATCTTACAATTTAAAAGTCTGTGTTTTCTAACAGTCATCTCTGTATGCTAAGGGATGTATTACTGTATGGGTCTCTCTTCTAACACATCTGACCCCTCGGCTACAAAAAAACACTCTGGACTTCTGTTCAAGAGTCTTCTTTCCTTGGCCATTTTTAGTGTAATTCTGAGCTTTTACAAGCCCTTAGCAGCTTATGAGTAGTTAACTGATACGTACTTTGCAGAGAACAAATATTTTTAATAATTAGGGATTTAAAAGTTGTATTGTGTCTGGGAAGAAATTTTAATTATTTCCAGAACACACTGGACTGTTTGATGCTTATATTCATTCAGCTACACATGCGGAGTGTTTTGTTCAGCAGCTCCTTAGTTTTGGACTTGCAACTTTTTACTAATGCAAAAATTGCTTCCTGGGATACTATTATTAAAGAAAATGCTATGTATTAATAAAATGTGTACTCAAAAATTATGTATTTTGACTTCTGTGTCTTCACAGAACCATTCTCATGATAATTTACTGGATGCTAGTGACTCAAAGAAACAAGCAGCTAATCAGCACAACTACCGTACGAGATATGCAGTGGAAGAAACTGCAAGGCCTGCTGAAGAGTTGGAAAATGGACACAGTTCTTCAGATGTAAGATCCTTATTCATGAGGCAATCTTACATATTCCATTTCTCCTCATTAAGCTCCTACTTCTGCTAATGAAACATTCTTTCTAATGGAAACTCAAGTTACATTTTTCATTGTGCAATTCGTTTCACCTCTTATAAAAGGATGTTGAATTAAGTTTTCACATGCTGTTTATGTTTAGCTTTGACTTTAAAAGTAATTGACAAAAATGCTCATATGTAAGGGTATTTTGCAAAGTATATGTCTGCAATGTTAAGCCTTCCTTGTATTTGCAAGCCTAGTCAGTATTGCCCACGTGGCCTAGCAATGTGGTGACCAACTTTGGGTGACCCTGCTTGAACAGGGAGGTTGGATAATATGACCTCAAGAAGTCCCTTCCAGCCTCAACCATTCTGTGCGTCTGTAACTACGGTAGAGAATGAGTGATGAGTACATAAAGTTCATACTGGGTTTTTGATATTGAAAAGATGTGGAAATACTATGTTAAAAAGACTTGAATTAATTTTTGAGAAGGTAAGCTAACCTTGTTAAATGGCTAGCTTACCTAGATGAAAAATGTTGCTCTACACTGTGTCTGTCCAGGCACAGATATCTATCTTCATACTTCCTTATGTAAGTCCACTAAAGTAAAGGAATTATCTGCAGACCAAAATGCCTTTTTAACATGAGTCTTCTAGAATTCCATCTGTTTATAGCACATATAAAGCCTGGAAAAGTTTTCATTGTATTGTTATATATTATAACTTAAGTTCTAAAGAAAATGCTTTCTTTTTCTCTGCCTCCCTCTCTGCCCCTCCCCAATGCCCTCTGTTCTCCTTGTTAGGAAGGGGAAGTAGTTGTTGCCAGTGGTGGAACATCAGAAGATGATGAAAGAGCATGGCACAGTGATGGCAGTTCTAGGTAAGTGACAGTATATATATGCACCTTAAATAGAAAATTCTTGCCAATAAGTCTTAAAAAATTTTTGCTATAAACAGTTAATGAGTAATAACTAACACTTGTGCAGATTTAGAAGAAAAGGTGAACGAGAATGTGAAAATGCCAGAATTTAATTTTCAGTCATATTGCTAACTAAAATTTAGGGAAGGTTTTGTCTGTGTTTGCTAGAAGCACAATTTTTTTGCTGGAGGGTATTTCTTTTCAGGAACACAAACATTTCAGGCAGGTGGTAGCAGTTTCCTATGACCCTTAGGCTGAATTGTGACTCCGGTTTGAAATTAGCAAATATTGAGTTAGCTTCACCTATCCTTTATTTCTTCATTCAAAGCTATTCAAAACCAGAAGTCTTGAAAACAATTTCCAGGTTTCAGTGTGTATCATCTTGAATTGATGAAGTAAACTGAGTGATTACTTCGAGGGATGCTCTAAGTTAAGCCTCTTGCAAGACCAAATGATGTCAGGGCTTTTGATGTACTCCCATTTAAATTTTAGGTAGAATATAGCGTTTTAAGCATTAAGGTTTTAACTATTAAAATATTGTGGTTAGATAGACTGTCAACTGTAATCTTTCATTGGGTTATATTATGTAATCCAAAGCACTTTTAAATTTTTGGGTTTTAATTTCTTTTTTCTTTGCTGTGTCATACATAGTGACTATTCTAGTGATTATTCTGACTGGACGGCAGATGCAGGAATCAATTTGCAACCACCAAAGAAAATTCCTAAAATTAAAACAAAGAAAGCAGAAAGTAGTTCAGAGGATGAAGAAGGGCCTGAAAAACAAAGGAAGCAAATTAAAAAGGAAAGGAAAAAGGGTATTGAGGAGAAAGATGGACCATCAACATCACCAAAGAAGAGGAAACCCAAAGAGAGAAAACAAAAGGTTTGATCTTCTTTGCGTATTACTGGTTGCTCATTCCTGCTCACTTAGAAATAATTGGAAGAATGATTCAGTTACATATGCAACTTTATATTGTCTAATTTTAAAATATGTAATGACTTTTACTTGTGACAAATGATAATTAAAGGCTCTTGCAAGTCAAATTATAGATGGCTGTAATGATATGCCCTCCGAATATGATACATTTCACGTAAGGAACACTTCTAATATCCTTATCACTATCCTTTCTCACAACAGAAGCTTCCTTTCTGTGGAAGTAGAGTATTCAACTTCCAATACAACTGAGTATTCGTATAACGTGCCAATATTTTTTTCAGCTGTGCTGGCTTGTCTCCCCATATAGTTGCAATTTTGTTTAGATCTGCAGAACCGTGTCATTTTTTTCTGTGAATTCCATGACATATGATACTTGCATTATGCTTGCCACTATACCTCCATCAAGGGAAATATGACTTGTTCAGGATTTTGTCGTTGTCTGTGTTTTGTTTGCTTTCTAATATAATGTCATTTCAGTTCAGATAAGTACATAGAAATTGTCAGTGACTTTGGTTATTTTCAGTGTGTTTTTTGAGGGATTGTTTTGATTTTGTTACATCTGAAAACTTCACTCTTCCTTCTTTCCTTGCAGAGACCAGAAGTGATCTATCTGGTAGAGGCTAATTGTGCTTGTAAACTTGTAGCTTCTATTTTTGCAATACCCAAGGATGCTAACAGTATCATCTAAACTAAATAACTGTATTTTGTTTATTTATAAGATGAGGAGTTTTCAGCATTCTTGAAGATCTTTGCTTCAATGTTTTTAGCCCTCATTAGAAGGTAGACTGACAAAACAGCTGTTTGAACACGCAGGTTGGCATAGTGTCAGACTTACTGTGAATCTCTGGTAGGGCATGCAGGATGTCAGGTGGTAGTCTTAATTCTTTCTTTAGGCTACTTCTTGTTTATTGTACACAGTATCTGGTTATACTGTCAATACTAATAGTATGTTGGTACTTATACGGTCTGAAACCAAAAGAAAGTATCAGAAGAAATAACACAAAGAAGATCAGAAAAATAGATGGTGGGGGGCTTTTTTAATGATTGAAACCTCTAGTTTAGTTCCTTGTTATAAAATAAAAAGACTGGTTGACAGCCTAGTGTTTCCACTTAGATTAAAGCTAAAGTGAGTGTTTTGGGAATCTTGCATCCATTTTGGTCCCAGTTATTGAGATGCGGGAGGTCTTTGATTCAAAAAGTATCAGGCCTAGATATTTCAGACTTTTAAAGCTGACCTGCTCCTTTCTAGATTCACAAGAAAATACTGGGCTGGAAGGAATTGCAGAAAATCAGCTCTCTTTCCTCTATCCTTAGCTAACATTAATTATACCTGTCGTTCCTGACAGATGTTAGTCTTCGAAGTTTCTTGTGGTGGACATTTGACCTCCTTACTGAGCAGAGAGCTCATAGGCCTATCTCATAGAAAGTTCTTCCTCATTCCTGATCCTGATTCAAAATAGCCCTTTTCATTGAGGAAAGTTTTGATTGTCTTTGTAGCCATGCACAGAATCTTAGAAATTAAGAAAGGAGTAGAGAAAAATTGACATTCATCTCTATTAATACATGGGCTTCATGATCTTGAATGGTGCTTATATTTCTAATCCCCCTTTACCAAAAATTAATCTAAAAAATGATACAGCAGTGAAGAATAGCAAGGAAGGATCACCCAGGAAGATCGAAAGTCCAGAACAATTTTTTTCTTAGGGCAGACACATAGAGACTGATTCTTAGAAGGGAGAGAGATTGGAAGAGATATGGTGAAAAAGCTTGTATAAAACTATCATGTTTTTGAAAGGAATAAATGCAGAATAATTTCCTTCCTTATTTTGTTACTATGAGATGTAGCACCAAATGACAGACATGAAGCTCAAAAACGAGCTGTTTCCCCATCCAACATTTCCCCCCCACCAAGTAAACAAACACTCCAAGCCCACCTGAGCATGTAGTGAGATAGTGGAACTAATTACTAAAGGCTTTAGTAGAGTTTCAGAAATTATTTAATGAAGTCACTGGGAGTAGTCCCTTCTTGATGAGTAACTAAGATCAAGCTTGTCTTCCAGAAGGTTTTAAACTGATGATTAATGAGTAAAGTTGTAACAAGGGACAGTTTTCTGGTTGAAGGCTGTTTCTTACCTTCCCATACCTGTTAGCTAAACATTTTGCTCTGATGCAGTGTATCAGTATTTTGCAAGACTGACCTGCTTGAACCTCAGAATTCACTAAGTGCTTCTATGTTATTGATTTATTACAATAGAGAGGTTCTGTTTAGAATACTTTTTTATTTTTGCTTTTTTCCTCTGATACCCCCTGATGCACTCATCAGAGTATTTCTCATCATGTGAAACCACATTTGAATTTGTGTAATGGAATTACATGTGGAGTATCCTATTTGCAGTCTGGAGATGCAGAGTCCTCCATCAATGGCTGTATGGAGTGGATTTCTGTACAGCTGTCCAGGGTTGCTTTCTGTACACACACAAGGGCCTGCTAGGAATTTCAAAGCAGCTTTGCTTGCATGAAGCAGGTTGTACAGCCCCCTGCTTTATCTGGCCTGTTAGATACAGACAATCAGTGTGCACCTAGGACCAGCAGTAGGCTTCATTGAACTGCAGTAGGCTTCATTGCTTACAAGTATGTGATGTGGAAATACATTCTGCAAATGCAGTCCCACAGAACTTTATAGTAAATATGCCAGTAGGTAAAGTGGATGTGCCCTATCCCAGGTCATTTTCACATGATTTGCCTCATAAATGTCTTCCTCCTTGTTCTGTGCAAGGTTCCTTAATTGGAGGCAGCTGTATAATTCTAGTGCCTTTTTGGCAAAGGCAACCATGTAAATTTAGTTAAAGAGAATGATATGCTTCTGTTTCATCTTTTTGGGCATGAGACATAGTTACTAAACTGTTACTAAATTCAGTTTTTGTTAGAAAAGCTCATCCCCACACATACCCCTCAAAAAACCTCAAAAGGTAGTTAGGATTAATCCTCACACTGGAAGTGACTTCATACTAATCTTCTGTGTACGTTTTCTTCAGAGGCTGGCTGTAGGAGTTCTGGCAGAAAATGGTTTGACGCTGGAAGAATGGCTGCCTTCAGCATGGATTACAGACACTGTTCCTCGGCGGTGCCCATTTGTGCCACAGATGGGGGATGAGGTATTGTAGTTTTTCCCTCTGTGTCCTTGCTTTTTTCGGCATGTTTCTCCCTTTTTTGTTTTCATCTGTGCAATTTTTTCCCCAGAGACTTATAATCAAAATATTTTGGACTTTCTTAAAAACATTCTTTGATCTGGCTAAAATTTGCTTTTGCTTCCTTGTACTTAAGAAAATATTCTGCACAGTGTTGTTTTGACTTTTTATTATTATTATTCTGTGCTGTTGCAGTAGTGTTCCTTCTTGTATGGTGTTCACTGTGTTAATTTCTTTATGCCACCTGTAGACAAAATGTGTTAGGTGCTTTATGTCGTGAAAATATTCCTTAATTGTAGAGCATTTGGTATGCTAAAGAACAGGTAAGAAATAAAATATGAAATTAAGTCAGGAAAACATACTTCAGTTTTGGACTTGAAGTAAAAACCAGGAGAAGGTCATGGGTTTTTTTGCTTGGTGTGATTGCTTTGAGTGGACAGTATAATTTTTAAAAAAATTCATTTATTCTGAGGAAAAACTCTGATATTGTCCTTATCACTTGTGTTTTTGATATCAAAAATCTTCTGCCAGTCTTTTACAACAGAAGACCACAAGAAAAGTTTTGTATATATGTATTTTATACAAACCAGACGGTGAATACTTCGTGAACATGACCCAGATGTCTCAAAACACAGTAGCAAAAGGACACCCATCAGTTTCTACTCTGGAATATGTAGCAAGTGAACATTACAGTAAATTGTACGAATAGGTAGTATTAGATAGGAGGCAGTCTTGAAAGCCAGAGTCTGTGCATGTTTCTTAAAACCCCCTCAGGTTAAAATAAGAGGAAATACCTGGCTTATGCTGTAATGGGCAGTGTGTTGTCTCCTTGGGGAGCAGCATGTGTTCTGAGATACTAAACAAACTTGTTGTATAGCTCACACCTTCAGAATGCTGTTGGGAGAAATACTTGACATGGTGGCAAGCTTGATTAGCTTTGTTCCCAAGCTGAAGTTTTTTGTGGGCACCGACTTAGAAACCGAATTGGGAGCAGAGGTTGCATGTGCAAGCAGTTTTGTTTTGACTGGATCACTTCACTGATCCAGTTCACAGAACAGCTATGCAACAATTACATCAGCAAAGCTAGTGAGGGAGGGAAAGAGCATTTCAAGTTGAGAGTTGCAACTAGAGAAAATGCTTATGGATTTATCCCCTCCAGTAAGCATGTTTTGGAGACTCTGCTGTTCAAAAGATCAAGTCCAAATAAGTATATTTGTTGCCTGATACCATCTGGATACAGTGAAGCAGCCAAGAATTTATCAGTACCATACTGCTCAGGAGACTTTAACATCGTATTGGTTTAGTAAGATTAACTGTTGTGTTTGATTTGGCACCTGCTGAATAGCATGTACAAGTGTGTACTAGGAATATCTAAGTAGGGTGCATCCTTTTACTGAAAATCTTTATATGGGAGAACAAGAAGTTTCCTATCATGTGCCTAGAAAGTAGGAATAATTGCACCAATAGAGATTACGTTTATAATCTAGCAACTCTGTCTGAAATTCTGTCTCTGATACTTGCCTTCCCCAGATTTACTTAATATGTGAAAAGAAATTAGAAATTTTTCATCTGGAAAGTTAGTTTTGAGATTCACAGAAATAAAGGGTTGGTTTAACTAAAGAAATGTTGTGAGGTGTTGTGTGTCCTTCCAACATTTTATTGGATGGTTGGTATGGTTATAAGATTTAGGAAGAGAGATATTTCAAATTCATTCTCAAGCTGTACAAGCAAGTAAGAAAAAACAGTAGTGCTATATTAAGTTACACTTCGTGCATAAGAATAGCACATACCATCCTATTTCCCTTTCTGAATAGTGCTCTTTACAGATCTCTGCCATGTGTCTTGAGGAACGGTGGAAACACCAGAGAGATAGGGCTGCATGTCAGATATTCCCTGTCTGAATATCTAAATACATGACATGTTTGTTGGAGTATTCTGCCATTAACATGATAAACGTGTTTGGGTACTACAACAAACACGCAGAAGCAGGGTTTCATCAAGAATAAAAATATTATTTCTTGGGAAAATACATGATTTCTTTTTTTTCACAGATATCTTCCCAGTTTGTCCTTCTGACAGAAGATGCAATGCTTAGAGCCATTTACAAAATACAAAATCCTTCACTTCTGTAAACAGTGGGTTGGATTTATGTAGTGGTTTAGCAGAAACATCAAGTGTAGCAGAAATTGTTTGTAGCCTGTGCACTTTTTTTGTTTTGATTCATTGGAAAGTATGGGAAACAATCATCACAGTGTTGAGTGTAATGTAAATTGGCCTTGTTTCAGATGTGTCTCAGTAGCCCCTGTTCCTTTTCCTGACAGATAGATTCTGACAGTGCCTTAGAGATTCTGGCTGCTTTCATGCCTTTTGTAGCTGCTGTGTGTTTTGAGGATATTGTGCATATAAAAACAAGGATCAAAAAAATTTGTGGTGCTGAGTCCTTCTCCATTTAAAAAAGTTTATAATTGTCATGTGGCACTGAGAGGGTTCAGTACCTGCTAATGTAGAAATGTGACAGACACTTCTTTATAATGCTTTATGGTACGAGAGTTTTGGAAAGCAGGTAGAAATACAAATGTTATTGTGTTTCTTTGTATATTTTAAAACTTAGAGGGATTTTTGCTCTGCTTTTTTTGTTGTTGTTGTATTGGACCTTTGCATTAAAGCTATCTTTCCTTCATGCTATTATATGGAAATCCCATGTTGGGATACCTGTAGAGGATCTTTTATTTGGCACGCATTGTACCAAGAAAGCAGCCATTTATCAGATCTTTGTTCTAACTAGTTTGTGGAACCTCTTTCGCATTTCAAATGCATTCCTTGAATACATGTTTATGGTTTTTAACTTATTACCTCATTACAGTGATGGCTTATAATAAAAACATTCATCCACGTGGTATCGTATACAGCAAGATCAAAGTAGAACTGTTAGACTCTGAATGTCTGAATCATGGAAATTTATACTGGAGGGATTAAAAAATATTTAATAAGCACTTGAAATATCTATTTTAGTTTGTTTATGTCTTTGTTAGGCTATTTTTTTCAATGATATGGAAGAAAACAACAAAATCTTACCAGAACAATAACAAACAGATTTTTCCGTCTAGAATATGTTTCTTGTTCAAAAAAGATTAGTTAGATAGTGAATTTAGTGATACTTGATTGTTAACTTAGGGCTGTCCTGGGATTAGACAAATTCTTGTTGCTATTGCTCTATGGTGCAATGATAAATGGATGGTCTTGTTGCTGATTTTGTTTTGGTCTCGTGTGTAATTTAAGATGTTTTGCTCATTCAAAGAATAGTGTTCTAAGTATTTCCTAGTTTTTTCTATAAATGTTTCTGCAATAGCTTTTTTAATTTTCCTCCCCCTAATTTTTTGAGAACCCATGAGTTTTGCAGGAAAACAGACTGAAAAGAACTTGATGAAATAGAAAGTACTCACATTGTATGGCAGTGACTTTTTAGCATTTCAGCTCCTCAGAGTCTTTGTAGAATAACTGTCACATTTCACTTCTAGGTCTACTATTTCCGACAAGGTCATGAAGCATACGTTGTAATGGCCAAGAAGAACAAAATATATAACATTAATCCCAAGAAACAGCCGTGGCATAAAATGGAATTGCGGGTATGACTTTTTTCTTTTTTGTTTATATCTTTAAAAAAATCTAGAAACTAACTGGAAGTAAGTTCTTGATAGAGATAAATCTAGTGCTCTTAATACTGTAAGATAAGGGGAAAAATTTAACTTAATAGTCAAATTAAATCAGACCTTAAACTGTACTACTTTTTGTATCTGCTTGAGCAGATGAGATGGTTATACTTCATAGCAAAATATTTTTCAAACATACTGCAATGTGAAATAATAGCTCATTGAGGAAGACTAAATTTCAGATTCTGCATTTTGATGTGATCTGGCAGAAATGTATTATATTCAGTATACCCACGTTTTCATGTTTCAGAAAGCTATTTCAATTAACTTCAGTGGTGGTACATAGTATTTTGTTTATTCTAGGAGCAAGAGCTGATGAAAATAGTTGGGATTAAGTATGAAGTGGGATTGCCTACTCTCTGCTGTCTTAAACTAGCTTTTCTTGACCCTGATACTGGTAAACTGACTGGAGGAGCCTTCACCATGAAGTAAGGAAAGCAATATTGTATTCAAATTAGGGTTTTTCTTGGAGGGGGGTGTCTGGGCGGGTGTTGAGGTTGCAAGTTAAATGATGACACTAATATTGACCTGTGCTTTTCAAGTGTTGAATTCTAAGTGTTAATTTTTTTATGTAAATGCTTTATGTTATGCTTTTGCTGTTTTATCACTTAATAGTTTTGTGTTCTGTTGTAATTAGGTACCATGATATGCCAGATGTCATAGATTTCCTAGTTTTGAGACAGCAATTTGATGATGCAAAGCATAGGCGATGGAATATAGGTGAGTTGTGGGGGCAGTTGTGTGCTGTGGTTTTGTTTGTTTGTTTTTCTAAGTGTCTACTTATTTTCATGATAACTTTCTTAAAAGTAGGTTATGGTAAATAAATCCTAATACTGTGCTGTATTCAGAGAGTAAGCTCTGCCCATAGTTAGATGAGGAGTCCTCCTTTGTCCTTGACTGAAGTGGCAGTAAGGAAGCAAAATAGTGAAGGTGATCTGTAAAAGGCAGTGCAAAGAAAATGTCAGTTCTTTGTTTGCAGAGAGAATAGTTAAGCATAGGTTTTAGGAATATGTTATTTATTGCTAGCTGGTAACTTCTTGTAGCCTATATATTGTTTGTATCTCTTTTTTTTTTAATTGAAGGCTGTCCTACAACTGCATTGCTACTATAATTTTTTTTTTTCCAATTTCTAAAATTTCTGCTGAAAATATGGAAACAACTTTTCAAAAATTGGAAATTGATTTCGAGATTGTACAAAGAGAATGGTCTTTCCATCTCCTTATACTTTTTGAATTCTATTCTAAACCCTGTGGTTTCGCTTAATTGAAGCGTATGTAGTTATAATTTGCTGCCAAGTGATGAGGGAATGATTTGGATTCTTTCTACTTTGCCTGTCCTCAGTTATTTCAGATGTATTGGATGCTGGAAGAATGCCCATGGCTGTTAGGTCCTCCAGTCAGATCTATTTCCTAGTCATCTTTTCTGAATGATGACAAAGATCACCTTTCAGCAATGGAATCTAGCTAGGGGGAGAGAAAGCTGCATCATGATAAAATGGTCCTCTGAAGTGGTGGGTTTATTTTTCAGGAGATAGGAAATATGTAAATTCTCATTCATAAAAAGTCTTAGATCATCTCTGAAACTTAAAAGATTAAACAATATTACTGTATCTACAGAGTTCAGGATTAAATCCATTCCCATAAGAGAAATTTGTATATGATGCAATGTTTTTAGAATTATGGGCACTGTTAAGTCCTTTCCAATATCTCAGTATATTCTATGAAGTGACATTCTCCCAAAAGTAAAACATTGATAGCCTTACTGTTTTGTTTTTTCCCTTGAAGTAGATCTCAGTGATGTTTTCAAAGTACTGTCCTCTCTTAAGTTCGTTGTAGCTAAGTAACCTGAAGTGGCACAGACGGATGTTAAAAGCTCTTGGTTGGTTGTTTGTTTTTGTGGTGGTTTGTTTGCCTCTTACCTGACTCTTCTGCCAGGAAAGATGAATTAATCTCCTGTCCTTTGATATCCTTAGGCTGTGTGCCTTAGCAGTAGATGTATAAATTACATATTGCCATAGGAGTAAGTTCCATATCATCTCATTCTTCACCTATGTTGTCCAAAAAGACAGCTCATCTTCAGTTCTATAGTGAATTTGCTAAAGACTCTAGTCTTCCGATCAGTAAGAAATGTAAACTTTGATTTCTTCTTTAAAGATCATTTCAGTTTAAAGATCTGATAAGTGATAAGGCTGATCAAGATCTACTAATATATCACTAAGCTTTGCTCATTCCTGATGGTTATGGATCTGTGGTTTTGTCCTTTGCCATGCCATGTTTTCACACAAAATCACAGCTGCAGTAGAAGAATGATTGCCAGTTTGTTGTTTAACAGCCTAGCCAGACTTCCTAGGCTGGCAAGGATGTTTCAAGAAATTTGCAGTCTGGAAAAAATCCAAGCTACACAAAAAGTATTGGAAGTACCAGGACTGTTTATCAAACTTCCAATGCAAATAATACGAGTTTCAGGCCAGTAGTTCTACTACCAGCTTGTAGCTGCAACAAGTGCGTGTTAGAGTTCATTTACTTTGGGATGGTGAAAATCATGGTAAAATAGTCTCCTTGCTTGAAACTGTATGAAATGCTAAAGCAGAGCTAGCAAAGACACTGCTGTTAAAGTTCTTACAGGTCATCCAGGAGCCTTCCAGAGTGCTGCCCTGCTCTCTGTGTAGACACTGGGTATTTTACTAAGTGTCTGCTTGTGTACTTGAAACAAATGATTTGTTTCAAGTCCACAAGCAGACAAAGCACTCCTTTGTTACACTGTGGAACTCTGTAGAGAAATGTTCCTGGAAAGTAGATCATATTTTCTACCGGGATAAGGAGAAATGCTTTAGAATTGTGTATGAACCTGTTCCTGATTGTCTTGTGACATGAATCTGAAATTCTCGTCTTGTCTGACATTCTCAAGTCTCTTGAACTTTCACCACAGCTTATCATCAACAAACTGGTTTTTTGTTCTTTGGCGGTTTTTTGTTTTGTTGGGTTTTTTTTTCATGTCATGCTCTTGCTGGTTTGTCTTCACAAGACTACTATTACTATCTTTTTTTATTCCTCTTTTATAGCTACTACTTGGAGAGTCACTGGGTATTAAATTCTCTAAGTCATTGAAACACCTTTTTAAAATTTATTTTTAATTTTTTTTAACCCAAAAAGATCATTGGTGTTTTGTTGGGGGTTTTGTGGGTTTTATGTTTGTTTTGGGTTTTGTGCATTTTTGTTGTTGTTTAGGTTTTGTTTGTTTTAGGGAAGAGTACTTGCTTGTCTATTATATTTTCAGTATTAAATTTATATTAATGTATGAATCCTTTTAGAAGAAAGAAACATAAATTTGAGAAATTACATGTTCCTATTTGTATTCAGATTCTATTTATTGCATATCTTTATCTTACTATAGTTTAACTTCAAGTTTAATACTTGAGCTAAAAGCTTTTCCTTCAGTATTTCTGCAACTTCAGCTGTATGCCTTAGGTGTGCATATGTGTCTGTTACATAGCAGCCATTGTAAGTTCAACATACATTTTATGTTCTCTTCAAGCGAGCATTATGTGGGGATACTCAGTTCTGGAAAATTGCACGAGAGCCTCCTTCTTGTAGGAGATTTTGGACTGCCCTCTGCATAGATGAGGTAGCACAGAGGACATTGGGAAAGAAATGATTCAGGAGATGGTTCTTTCAATCCTGTTGTTTTCTGCTTTAACATTCTGTCTGTAGGAATGCTGTGGCTCTTGCATACTTAGAAGCAGCTGCCAGTATACGCCCCTTTAAGTGGTTTTGAGCTGCTGAATGTTCAGCTCAGTGAAGTCACTCATAGTTGTACCTACACACATTTCTTTGTAAAACTGATCACAAGTGAAAGCCGTATTGGAAGATTGTAATTTTATAGCTCTTCAGAAATTAATTTATTCTTTTAAAATAAAGCATCAGCCCTTATTTACATTTTTGATCTTACATTTCAGATATTTCTGGTTTACTTGGTTCTATTCAGCACAATTAGGACAATTAATAGAAGCTTCATAATTGCCCTGGAATTACTTGCAATCCATTAAATTTAAAATTTAAAAAAAAGGTGCAGTAAAGAAAGCAGACCATTTTTGAGAATATTTTTACTTCCTATTAATTCAGACAACATCAGCAAGCATTTGGGCAGAGGGTGGATGTATTGAAATGGAACAATACTGCAGCAAAATCCTATGAACACAAAATAGTGTAGTTCTTGGAATCTCAGACTTAAATTACATTTGTTCTTGTACTGAACTGAATACTACGCTAAAAATAATTTCTAAATTTTGTGGCATGTGTTGTAGAAAATGTTAGCATTTATGATGGTGTGTAATACATGTGTTCTCATGTGTAATTTTTTTTTTAATGCTTCTGACCTTTTTTCTCAGCTATGTGAATGCTTTGTGGTAGTAAAGCCATTTCAAGTCATAGTAAATTACTTTGCTAACCTTTTCAGCAAGCTTTAATAAATTTTATTCTATTATCAGTCAGATTGCCTGCATAGTAAAGGGAATGAACCTCTTGAGTTACATTTGCATTGCTGAAAAAGCACTTCAGAAACTAAGGAGGATGAGCTCAGCAGCTTGTAAAATATTCCCCATACAGAAGTGTCATAGTGCTCAGTTATTTTAAGATAGCATGTAGTATTTAATGCAAGTAGAAATGAGTCTTAAGGCATTGAAATGTTTTACCTTTTATATGAAATTAAGAAATAAGTTAATAAAGAATATGTAGGTAGATCTGCAAATCGTTATTTTTCTAAAATGCTGTTAACTTTCATTTTGGTTAAAAAACAATCTTCAGGAAGAATTTAATAATTTTGCTTGTTTTTTTTTTAAACTGAGCATTGACTCATGCTTGCCTGCTGAGGCTGTAAATGTTCAGAAGGATTTCTCTATTCAAGATCAAGCCAGATATATCTAAAACCTGCTTTTCTTGGGAGGGTAACATGCCTTATATTGATGAAATTATTTTGTGTTCTTACCTAGGTGATCGTTTCAGGTCAGTGATAGATGATGCTTGGTGGTTTGGAACAATTGAAAGCCAGGAACCTCTTCAGCCTGATTATCCTGATAGCTTATTTCAGTGCTACAATGTCTGGTTAGCAAATTTATCTTCAATCTTTTTAATGTTAATTAGTTACTTCATTTGAAGTACTGACTGAGAAACTTGCTTTCATTAAATTCAGTCATGCATCTCGCTGTACCAGTTTATTATAATATTCTGTGGTGTATAAATTAAAGTTATGTTACAAACATTAAATAATTGCATTGCTGAAGCAATATTAGTAGATAATTTAAATGTGGTTATTTTTAAGCTGGGACAATGGTGATACTGAGAAGATGAGCCCTTGGGACATGGAGCTGATACCAAGTAATGGTATGATATCTTTATAATATAATTTGCTTTACAAGTGTATTTTAAGAAGAAAAAAAAGTTACATGGTTTTACTTAATCCTATTTTTTGGGGAGAGTGGGAAGAAGACCCACAAGCCAGTTGTATTTAAAGAATATCTTTAAATCAATTACTAAACTAAAAGTGAATCAAGATAAAAGAACTGTGAAAAAACAGCCATGCTAGATAAACTGGGTGATGTTGCAAATGGATAGAAATAATACAAAAACTACCATAGATAATGTACAGTTAAACATAACTCTTTGTTCAGTTAGGAAGGATTGAAGATCAAGATATGCCCTAGGTTAGCTTGAGGAAGCTAGCTGCTCTAAGATATGTCAGCATTTCTGCAGACACTCTTGATGCACGTGCAACCTGTACCTGTGAGAGAGAGTTTGGTTGGTAATAGTACAATTTTCTCCTCCTCTGGCCCCCCTCAGGTACACATGCTGCAGAGTGGGGAGCATAGCATGGGCACTGTTCAAATGTTCACAGACAAGAATGTAGTGTTTCTTCTTACATAGTTTATTGGTTGGTTGGGTTGTTTTAAGACTTCATGGAACTCTGGTTAAAAAACAAAATAGAATCAGCATTTTTTCCTTGGGTTTTCCTTGAAACATTTGATAATACTGTATCTCAGAAGTAACTATAAATAATTCTTAATTATTTTAAGTTGCAAATGTGTTTATTTCAACTTTTCATTTTGGTTCAATCCTTATTTTAATAGGTACCTCTTTCTAAGTAAAATACAGGTGTTAGAGTGATAACATGACTAAAACAATTAAAATAGGCAGCTCCTGTTTATTTTTTAGTAGAGGCCAATTCCTGTTGTCTTAAGAAAGGATAATGGATACATCCAAAATGTCTTTGAGCAAATCAAGAGCTACGCATTTGTAAAAGTGCTTTCATGGTATCTTTGATTTACAGGTATATGTATTACTCAATATACAAATGTTTATGTTTTATTTCATTTTCATATTACATTCCAGCTGTATTTCCAGAAGAGCTGGGAACTAGTGTTCCTTTAACTGACGATGAACGTAGAACACTCCTCTACAAACCTTTGGATGGAGAGTGGGGTTCCAGGACACGAGATGAGGAGTGTGACAGAATTATTGCAGGAATAAACCAACTTATGACTCTAGGTAAGTTCTGAATAATATGGGAAATGCTTTTGGTTTATTTTTTTCAGACCATGATCATGTGCATTTATGAAATTATCAAAATGAATGTGACAAAATACCACCTTTAAGCTCGTGATTAATTGGAACAAAACTTTCTCATTAAACATTTTAAAAATTTTCATATAGCGAGCATTTATGAAACCTAATTTTTCTCCTATTTCCCAAGGCAACTGTTGCTTTTTGGTAGATAATTTGACGTATGCTAGGGGTTTGGGTTTTACATGTCAAAAGCAGGTACTTGATTTTTAAAATTTAGCTATGAGAATCTCATGTTGGGGTTGAAATTAAAACCTTTATGTTTAAGAGAATATTTACTACATTACAGACAGATGAGGGGAAGAAAAAATCATAGATTTACTTAGATAATGAATACCTGTTTGCAGATTTTCCCTGTATTAGCCTTTTCTAGTTCCTGATTTCTTCCTCACATTTCTCTTACACAAAATGTTGAGGAAAAAGGAATTTATTAACTTACGAAAAGCTACTTGATATTTGGTTGTAGAGCAATTATTCTTTACAGGCAGCTTCTGAAAAATGTTAAAATGTTAGCACATCGCTGCAAAATTTGCCTGATCAAAGATGGATGTCTGGATGGAGATCCATCAGTGAAATATCGGCTGAATTATAAGTGTTCTGTATGTCTTTATGGGGATCAAAAGGTGTTAAATCAGCAGTCTCAGGTTTTGGGCAAACAGTGCTCATGCATAAAATATAAAAGTTGTCACAGATACTTTGTTTAACTGATTTTTGAAGCACTAAATGCAAGGTAAGACTTAAGTTTCAAAAAAGCCAAAAATCTCCTAACTCTTGAAATAATTCTGATTACCTGCCTATCCCATATGGTTTCTTTGATGACATACTGCATAATAAGCCTCCCTTTGCTTCCTAAACAAAGGGAGGCTGTACAGTGTAGTAAAACAAATTAGAGATTTATGTTAAAAAAACTGAGAGGAAATTAAATGTGAGCTGTTTTTGCTGTGCCATCTAGGAGTAATGGTTTTACATTTTGTACTATAACAGCTTCGTTTGGGATTTAGCTATAGCATATGTGGTGCATACTGGTACAAAGTAGTTGCTAGAACATTCAAAAGAGTAAATAAACAGCTTTTAGAAGAAGAGCAGTCTTTTTAGCAATAGCATATTTTCTGTTTTTAAGGACTTTTGAGACTTTTAAAGGTGGTTTTATGGTTTTGTATTGCAGTATTTTTCCTTGAGATATAAGATGTTAGAATGATGTGTCTAAGCCCTCATGATGCTTCTGAACACTGGAGGGAAAAAGCAAGGTTGTTTAGGTGCACAGACTTAAACTGCTTAGGAGTCCTCTAGCAGTATTTTGGATTGGTTTTGGAAGTCTTCTTTGCTTTTAGGTAGGGACAGGAGAGAGTGTTTCTGTTTTACTAAGGGTGGATTTTACCCCCATCTTACAGAAGTTGAAACAGCACTGTAACTTTTATGGCAGGAATTTAATGCATTGCTTTGTTTGAAGATGTGAGAGTGGCAATATAAAACAAAATAAAACAAGCCTGTGCTGTAAATAACGATACTGAATTGCTTGCCTTCATCTGTGTATAATTTTTATGCTTTTCAAATGTGTATATTATATGTGCACTTGCTGTGCCTCTGGGGAGTGTGGTGCTTCATGCTTAGCAGAATGGGCACCCAGTCAAGGCCACGATGGTATGTACAGCACATACCTCAGCAAGCACTCTAAATAGAATATCAGAAATCGTTTGGAATATCTAGAGTAGTTACTGTTATTTTTGGGAAACTGCTGTGCATTTCAAACATGAAAAAATAACGTATGTTGCAGGGGGGTGAACCTTAAAACTGCTACAGGACTTTGTGGTATATAACTGGGGTTTTTGTGGTTTGTTCATTTTTCCATCTAGACATTGCTTCTGCATTTGTGGCACCTGTGGATCTGCAAGCTTACCCAATGTATTGCACTGTTGTGGCATATCCCACAGACCTCAGCACCATTAAGCAAAGACTGGAAAGCAGATTTTACAGGTTAGATCCAAGTCTCAGTTCTGCTGTGATCTACCGGCAGCTGTATTTTTGGTAGCTCTTTGTCTTGTCATACCTAACTGAGAGGCGGGTGTGTGTGTGTGTGCATTTGTACTTTCTTCTCCTTGATCTAGGTTTCCATTTTCTAAAACTCTAAAAAGGATTAGCCATCTCCAAAATGTATTTTAGAACTACATGGCATTCAAATGCCTGCTTATGCAAATTACTTGTTCCATGTGAGATTCAAATTGCAGGGTTAGTAAAATGACTTTTAGTCCAAAGAATTAAGTTTCCATTTTATAATTTTTTAAAATATTTTAAAAATAATTTAAATGAGAGAAACCTTAAGAATATCTAAAGTATTTTTTGTCCTAATCTGCTTTAAAAAATATTCTTGCATTATCACTTCAGCAGCTATACAGAATCTGACTTCTTAAATTATTGGAATGTCTGAATTGTTGTACAGCAACAATTTATACTTTTTGATACAGTTTATCAAAAGTTTGTACTTTTTGATACAGTTTTGATGTTTTCCCAAACTGTGATTGCAATTGCTGTGAATTTTTTTCTTTTTTGTTTTTTGGGGTTTTTTAGTAAATATTATCTATGTAGGAGTATATTTATTTAAATTACTTCTGTTTCCTTGAGTTCTTGTTCTGTTTCTCATTTGAAAATCAGTATGGCTTTAGTTTCTTTTGAATAAATACGGATAGCATTTTGTTTTGGGCAAAATTTCAAAGTTCATTTTTAGTGCTTTATACATGCTAAATGAAGATTGAATTCTAAACTAAATTTGCTTTTTCATTTTCAAAAAAGCAGCCCTGGTTTTTATAGTTGTAATGCAATATTTAACTTCTGTTGTTCCATGTTTATTGTGTGATATGAGGTAATACAGCATTCTATAATGCACTGCTTTGCTGTCAGATGGAGAGAAATTTTTGCTGGATTTTGTTTCTCTTGTCAAAAGAGTGAGCAGTTATTTCTGGTAATCAGCACACCATCAACAATCAGGGTTTTTTTTAGTTTGTAATATTGTTGCCTAGTTAGTTAATAAGCAGCCATCCTGTGTTGTGCTTTCCAGTGAGTATTTCTTCTTTTACCTTTTGTGTATTGTTCAGATCACTTGATTTTTGGTAGGTTTTTGTGAGGCTAACCTCAAAACTGTAACTTTTATGCTGTCAGAGTATTTACTGTCTTTCTGTTTTGTCTTTTTAAGATTTGGATCTATTTTTTCAGTTATTTTGGTTTTGTGCATAATTTTTTATAATGTGGCTATTCTATAGTTAGGTCATTAAATCAGGGGAGATCTGATTGTTGTCTATCTGTCAGAAAAGTGTACTTTAAAACACTTTTATTACTATTTCGTTAATCCTTAGCTGAGTTCAGAGGCGATATAGGATGGATTATGTATGTCATAAAGGAATAATAAAAGCTGAAGTGTCACAGCTGAATTTTCCTGAGGGGTGTGTCAGCTGTATGTTCTTAAAGCCATTTGTATAGATTACCACAGAATATAACATGAAAACTGGAAGCCAGAGGAGACTACCTTCTGCCGGTCACTTAGGACAGCACATCTGATGTGCACGTTTTCTGATATAATGGAAAAAACAATGGTGAATGAGAAGAAGGATATAACATTTTTTCCCCCGTTCATACACGTTGCTAGAAATTGTCTTTATTTTCTTTCCTTTTCTGCCATCTGTTTATACACAGGCGCCTTTCTTCGTTAATGTGGGAAGTCCGGTACATCGAACACAACACTCGCACATTTAATGAACCTGGAAGTCCTATTGTCAAATCTGCCAAATTTGTCACAGATCTTCTGCTACACTTCATAAAGTGAGTTGCTTAGTAGGTCTGTTGTTATTCCTATCTCTTACCAAGGTAAGAGCCTCTTCAGATCTGAATTTTAAAGTGTGATAGTTCTGCACTTTAAATAAGCCTGTTGTCTGCTGTTGGGTCAGAAAAGAATAAAGCTTATGTTGACAAAGAATTCATAAGTTTGCAAAACATTTAGTGGCATAGATTGGCATGACATTTTATTTTGAGAGATTTTCTCCTAAAGGATAAAAATGGGTCTGAGTATCTTCATGGAGTTACAGATATATTCATTGGAAAGTTAGGAGTTCTAATTCTGAGTTTGAATACTGGATGTGTTAACATAATTGTGAGCATTTAATTCTAAAATCTAGATTACAATTTGTAATAGGTTTGAAAATGGTGTTTTATATGTGTGCAAAGTAAAAATTAGAGGCTTTGTAGTCAACAGAAGTTGTAGCTGTCTTTCAAATGTTCTATTATTATCTGTAGACAAACTCAATGAGAAGTATTGAAGATTTTTCAGTCAGTTGACACATCTGTAGACTTGAAATTTTTAAGAGCTTACTGTGTCCACTCCCTTGATTTGCTTGTTACATGAGTGCTGTTCTTTCCATCTTGTAGAAACAGCAAGATACTTCATTAGTTTAACAAAAACCGTGACATTTTTAGTGATTTAGTTTGCCAGTGTTGAATTGAATCTTGTTATTTTCTATTTTGTGTGTTCTTAAAAAAACATTAGAACTGCATTTAGTGTTTGGAAATCCAGGACTTTCATTCCATTAATAAATCTTCAATTTCTTCAGTGCCTGTGATTTCTGATATTGGCTGAAGAATGTAAAACACTTAACTGCTTTAGATGTTAACAGTTCAGCGAAATATACACCATTAGGAACAGATATGTATCTAAAGGGCTTTTCTGTTACTAATTTTGTTCTTTAACATCTTTGTCCGACATGTTTTTCTTTCTGATTAATTAAGCAGCTCAGGGTTTTTCAAAGTGTATGTAGCTCAGAGTTTTTCAAAGTATATGTTTTTAATTGGCTTAGCTAAATTAGTGGATATTCTTGGATATTCTTATTTAATAATGGCCTATAGCTTGAGTCTATTAATATACTAATATAATTAGCAATTCATGTAAAGCCCAGACTTTTCTTTATTTTTATGGTTGTAACTGTAAGGTAGAAGGCCTAGACAATGGAAAGTAAAGCCCATGGTTATAATAAGAATGAAATACCTAGATGCCTCTGAGAATCTAAGGCTTAGTTTCTTAAGTTTCCAAAGTATCTTAAAAGCTGAAAATGGGGATGGGTGTTGCAGCTACTTTATCTTTCTTCACCTTTCCTCACTGTGTTCTAGTGGTAATGGCAGTAGCCTGTATTATGGATTATGTTTCCAGTGTGGAGTTGCTGAGTGTTTAAGGTTGCAAGTGGTAAAAATGTTACAAACCACTTTTCTTCCCAGTGGTTTGTATTGCTCCATGATAGAACACCTTTGGGCTTTCCTTTCTACAGGAGTTTTATATGTCCATCAAGAATTGAGAATTAGTGGGTGTTTTGCTGATTTAATTATGCAGGTTTACACAATAACAGTTTTACACAATACACAAAACTAAAACAGTTTTAGTTCTTACACAAACATTGCATTTCAAATGTCATACATTGTGGGTGCTAAAATAAATTATTAAATTGCACTTTTGTATGATAAATTCACTCTAATCCTCCTTACAAAGCTAGATGGGCCTCAAACCCTTTCTATAGTAGAGTATTAGATTTTTCTGATGCTGACAAATGCATGGTAAAGGATTATGATTTTTAATTTTACACTGTTAAGTGGTCTATATTTTACAGCTTTTTGAGCAGATGATTAGCTTGACTTATTACTGCAGTTCTCTTAGTATTCATACAGCACTAAACATTCTCATTTTATTTGGGAATGGATTCATGAATATTTTCCTTTTCCTAGGCAAATTATAGTTGATTCCATAGGTAAAGATGGAAAATATATTTTAGCTTGTGTTTCTTTTTACAGAGACCAGAGTTGCTATGACATAATTCCATTATACAATGCAATGAAGAAGAAAGTGTTGTCTGACTCTGATGAGGTAAGTGGTAGTGTCTTGGACATTGGCATTGATACACTGGAGAAACAAGACTGCTGTCTCTGTCCTGTGGAAGGCCAAAATACTGGTTTCAGTCACTGTCAGGGAAGTGGAGTGTACTTTTCTGTCAGTACGATGTTTCTTTTTGTCAGCTGGGAAACTGGGTGAAAATCCAGCCTCCTCTCTTCCTTTAGTGCAGAGAGCTTTAATAGTTTGCTGGAGGATGCTGCTTAGACTTCTGAGAGGTTCTCAAAATTGGCAGTCACATGAAATGCTTCTCAGAAGGACAGGGGTAGGACTGTAAAGATTCAAATTATAAGTTAGAAGTATAAAAGAACTCGCCTACTCATATATGCTTATATTTTTTAACCTTTTTATGCGACTCATTATCTTGCTCAAAGGAAGAAGAGAAAGATACAAATGTGCCGGGGACTTCCACTAGAAAAAGAAAGGTAAATATTTTTTAAAAATTTATATATTTTTTTATATTTTATTATTTTATTATTAATTTATTATTTTAATTTATTTTTACAACTGCTAAAATGTAATTGTATACAATGGAATGTCAAATGGAAATATTTCTAGTATTGTGTAATGTCAGCTTTTTGAAAGTTTTGAACTTAGTGATGTGTTGTTCTTCTGGGCTGTTCAATGTAAAAGTATTTCTGTCTGTGCTGCTGCATGTTGCAGATTCATTTCTATCCTGTGGGGTAACTTTTCCATTAGATTTTGTAAAAGCAGCTAGTTTATTTCATATATACCAGACAATATTGTCATTTCAGGACCATCAGCCAAAGCGGCGGCTACGTAATAGGGCTCAGTCATATGACATTCAGTCATGGAAGAAGCAATGCCAGGAGTTGCTGAATCTCATTTTTCAGTGTGAAGACTCTGAACCATTTCGACAGCCAGTGGATCTTCTTGAGTATCCAGTGAGTATTTTAGAACATGAAGACTGGTTATAATCCAATTGTTAAGTGGTGGGTTGGGGTTTGGGGCTTTTTTTTCAACTTTGACCATTTTTTCAATTCTTTCAATTGAAACTTCAGGCAGCTGTAGTGACAAAATTTTTTTTTAGCACTTGTCACTTGATGATAATGCTTACAGTCTTTTTTAAGTAATTTCAAAATAAATAATACTTCTCTGCTCTCTGCTTTTGTTGGAAAATATTTTATATTCAAGGATGCTTATGTTATTATGTAAATTACAGATTTTTAAGTAAATTGCAGCTTTTGCAATTAAGATGTCTTTCCTTTTCTGAGTGAAATATGGTCATATATTAAATGCATATGTTTGGTTGTGGCATGTGACGTTGTCAAGGATCATTGTTTTCATTTCAGAGTATAAAAACTAAAAGTAAGGTTACATGAAAATTTTGAGTAATAAAGGAAAGATTTTGCTTGCTTTCCTTTGAGCATATCTTGAGTTATTCTGTAAAATACCACTGTAAAATACAATGGCAAAATTATTTGTCTCAATCAGAGAAATGCTTCTCTTTCAGAAGTCACCAGTAGGTCTGTCTTTACACTTCTGCAGCCACTGGGTACCATTATTTTTTAAGTAACCTAAACTTTATGCTGTGGCCAGCTACAAGTGGCCCGCTGTGTCTGAGATCCTCAAATGAGCTGATAGAGAGCATTTTATTAGGCATGAAACACACTGCTCCCTGGTGTCACAAACTTGTTTAACATGCAGAGGCACTTCTGCAGGTTCTATTTGCTCTGATGGATTAAGTTAACTTTTTGATTAGATGTGGTATTTAAGCTTTTTGTTGTATGGATGCTATGCTTCTGTTTCTTGCATAGCCTAGAAAAATAGTTCTGTCATTGGCTTGAATTGGGTCCTACCTAAACCTGTGGAGTTTTTAATAATTTATTACTCTCATAAATTGTCAGGTCTCCATTTGGGAAACTGCTCAGGTCTCAGAAAGGATGTGATAAGCCTCTGATCAGGTTCCAATATTCAAACTTCATATTTTAAAGCTAATGTGTTAGAATAGTATTAGTCTTAGTCCCAAGTTTGAGCTGCCAAGCCACCCAGAAGGCTTGTAGTCACACCTTCATATCACTGTTCTCTTCATGGAAGTGTGTCAGTAATGTAACGTTTAGGACACAAAATTCTGAGCTCTGTGTTTCAGTAGATCTGTTTATAAAATGAATCAAATCGTCTATCAGTTAACTTCTAACCTTGACTCTCTCAAGTATGTCTGCAAGGAGGTATGTTGTATATTAGTGGAAAGGGGCAAAATGTCTTCAGCAGTCTTCCATACCTATTTAACAAGGACATTTGGGTTCAACAAGTTTCTTGAATGCATCCTTATGAAAATGGTACGTTAAGGCTTGGGAAAAAAGATGTAGTAAATTGCTTTGCTATTTCTAAACAGGATTATAGAGATATTATTGACACTCCTATGGACTTTGCTACTGTTAGAGAAACACTGGAAGCTGGCAACTATGAGTCACCAATGGAGTTATGTAAAGATGTGAGACTTATTTTCAGCAATTCCAAGGCTTATACACCAAGTAAAAGATCAAGGGTAAGATTTTATTGGTTTTAATTGTTGTTGTTTGAAATAACACTTACATCTAAAAAGTATAGGACCAAAAAAGCAGAGAGACAGTGTAATTTGATCACTTTCAAAAAACAATTTTAATTATTTCTGATCTTAAAACATGAATATTTCTGAGAAACTCTTATAGCTTTGTAGTTGAAAGGAGCGTGTGCTATTTAAATGCCAAAAGTTCTGCATGTGTGTTTTGAAAGTAAATATTAGAAAGTGGGTCTAAAGGGAAATCCACATGGAAGAAAAATTCTGTAGAAACTTGATTATGAGTACAATAATGAAATGTAACTGATATTTTGGGGAAGAACCTAGACTTTCAAAACAAACACACAGAGAGCCATTCCATGTTGGAGGTTGCCCCAAACTGAAATATCCCGGTATAGACAGTAGAGGATGTTGAAATTCTGTGCTGTTCACCACTATGCAGTAGGATTGTAATGAAGCCCTTAGGATTGCTGGGGAACAGGACAGTTTACAGAAAGTGTTAACTTACAAAGCTATTCTTACTGAGATGCCCTGCTAGTAGTGGGCACAGTATCTGATAGCAATTAAATTAGACATGCGTATTTACACATGTTCAAGGCTTCTGTATAGCTTTTTTTCTACTAACATGTGTTAGGTTTTAAGACTAGAATTATTAACAGCTTTTATGTTTGGCTGTTCTAAATAGCAAGTTAATAATTAGGACTTCATTGTTTTAAGACTGGGCAAAAATTCCTTAGTAGGTGACTAGCAGGATCAGCCCAGTCAGTAGCAGACAGTCCCACTCACTGTAAAGGCTGCCATACCCCATAAAAGAATTACTCTTTCAGTTGCAGCAAATGGCTGGGCTTTTGGGGCAGGTCTGGATTCTTTTGCGGTTTTTCTTTCTCTCCTTGACCTCGTCACACCTGACTATCTTTAGCTTTGTGTGGTTTCACAGGTTCTTTTGACATTTTCATTTTTTTTGTGTTTCTTCCAAACAGACTGGTATGGTAATAAATTTCTCTTTTTTTGTTTTACTCAGAAGTAGAAGGTTCTTATGTCAAGAATTTTAATATTCTAGAACCTACGTGTTTTCAGCGCATGCAACATGTAGTTGAATGGTGATGTTTTTACTCTGTCATGTACTTATTTTTAGCATCTTACTTCATGTCACTGATGCTTATTTGAACAGTAAACTGATGTCACTGATGCTTTCTTGAACAGTAGACCTGAAGTCCTCAGCTTTTTTTGGTTTCAGCTTGGCACATCAGACACACATTTCTTTGCATGCCATCTCCAGTAACACATGTATAATCTGCCAAACCTATTGAGTCTGGTGGTCAGATGGTTTGCTGTGTCATTAAGTAGGCATTAAGTGGTTCAGTATTGTCTTTGTGTTTCATAGAAGGTGTTGTGTCTTCTTAAAGTACCCAGACAGGTCACTTCAGTGGTTTTTTTGTTTCCAGAATTAATAGCAGCTATGCTTAAATAATTACTTGTGATCTAAACTGAGTTTGGGTGTCTCTGTAAATCATCCAAGGCTGGAGATGGGGGGGAAAAAAAAAGGACACCTACATAATTCCAATACATTTATTGTACCTGTTGCAGCCAACTTACTTGTAGTATCAACTAATCTGTAAAAGAAACAGACTGATGTTCAAATATAAGGTATAAGGATGCAATTTACTAGAGCAGAAAATAAGATTTCTTGACCCTAGGTATGATACAGTAAAATTACATTAAGGATCTCTCTTCATGATTTCTCTTGAAGCTAGAAAGGGATACATTCTGGAAAGGCAATTGAAAAAGTGGCTTTTCTAATTTTTCCTTTTCTGTGTCATCTTCAGTTGTAATACACTTTTCAAAACCATGAAAATAGTTAAAGCAAACCCACATATGGGTTAGCATACATTTGTTGAGGCAGATTGTAAATTTCCCTGAAACATTTCTATATTAGTCATTTTTTACTTTTCTAGCTATTCCTCAGTGACAAATAAGTAAAAGGATGCTTTGGAAAATTATAAAATTTGTTTACTGGGTTTTCTTTTTCAGATCTACAGCATGAGCTTGCGCCTTTCTGCTTTCTTTGAAGAACACATAAGTTCTATTTTATCAGATTATAAATCCGCCCTACGCTTTCATAAAAGAAATACAATAAAGAAACGAAGGAAAAAAAGAAGTAGAAGCAGCTCAGTTTCCAGTAGTGTTGCATCCAGGTACATTAATTCCTTTACACTATTCATGAAATGCTATGAAATTTTTACATACCTAAACAAGAAAAATTAGTGTATTTTTTTCTTAATACTTCCTTTACTATTCCCTATATTGCAGAATGATAGCTTTGACATGCAAGTCCCTATGATGTGGAAGAGTTTTAAACTTTACTTAGAGCTATCCTAGTGTAAGTGCTTAAAATTCAAATAACTGCTAAATGTGTACAGTAAAACAGCATTGTTAGGATAGTGATGGCATCATGCTTTGTCATATAACTATAGTATTTATTGTAAAGATTCACTTTTCAGAAGCTCACAACTTACATGAATTTCCACAGTAAATGCCATATTTTTAACATACTTCATGCAGAGGTGATTGTTTTACTCCCACGATCTCAGACACTAGCATTTAATTTTATTTATTCCTGTAAAATGACAAGGTGGTTATCCAGGATACAAATTGTTACTCCTTTTGCAGCCCTGAAAGGAAGAGGAGATTAATAAAACCTCAGGTGAAGGCAGAAACTTCTGCCACTTCATCATCTTCTGCACCTGCACGGTCAACAGCACTGAGACACGCTCCACCTCAGATGAATGGAAAAGCTGCTGAAGCCTCCTCTCTTGTGCGGACTCGAAGCAATAGGGGGATAACAGATGTGGCTGTTACAGAGCAACCATCTACTTCTTCAGGAGCAAAGCCTTTAATTATAAAGCCTTTAATTACAAAGCCTAATACTACTGCAGGGTCAGGAAAGTCAGGCAAGTTGGAGTGTTTCTGTTTTTGTTCTTTTAATTAAACTGTGTTTTTAAAGATAAAACTGGCTCTTTGGAAATCCAATATATTTCTCTCAGTTAAGACTGGTTCTGTTTTCAAGCTGATGGGCCTTTGAGGCTCTTTAGAGGAAAACTGAACAAGTTAGGCTATGTTGTTGTATCCAGGAAGCTTTCTCCCTTCTGGATCACTCACTCAAATAGTTTGTAGTAGAGCATGAGTTCCATTTTAGCCTGACAAGACTGAATGTGGTATAAACTACTGGACTTGCATATTTTTTTTTCCTTTTATCTTTCTAGTATTGGAGAATTCAACCAAACATTCCAAGAACCAGAATATTGTGTCAAGCCCTATCCCATCTGACTGCAGTCACAACACTAGGAATAACTCCACAAGAGAAAATCCCGAGAAAGAGAAGCAAATCAAGCGCAAAGTAAAATCTTCCACTGTTAATCCACAAGGTACCAAATTTCTCTGGAACTTCCTCCCAACCCTCAGAGTTATTGATGTGATGACTGTAGTCTTGTACTTTAGTTGTGGTAATTTGGGGTTAGGGAAAATAGTATGCATTATTAGTTATCAGAATTGGGAAGTCTAATGGAACAACTCAGTCACCATTAATTTCCTTCTTGATGAATTAGCACGGTTGTGACTACTCTTAACACCGTTTCTATGGTGTGATAACTTTTGTCTAGATGATTTTGAGATGTTAACCTATCTGTACCTTCATTTAAATTATTACAAATGTCATGTTAGGAGTTCCTAAATTCCAAAGCAGACTTCTGCAGGGCCACACTTTAAATGTGTGTTTAATCACATAAAACTTCTGTGGGTTATATTTGGGTCAGTAACACTGAGTATGATGACATTCTGTGCAGCCACAAGCATAAGGGTCAGAGCACCCCAGCTGCAAATTCATTCTTTCATTTTTTGGCAGAGCAAAAAAACCCCTATGCAGTGTTTACTTCTTCTGTTTAGTACATTTGAATGGCCTGCTTGGACCTAGTTCATGAAATCTCCTGAGTGAGCTTGTTTGGTCTTTTGATGTCAGAATACCTTAAAATTCAAAGCTTCTGTGGATGCTGAAATAAGAGCTCCTAGTCAAAAAGCTTTCCTGTTTATGAAGGAGCTTTGAACTGTTAGGAAGATGCTTGAAGCAGCTAGATCCACTAAACATCTTTTCTCTGAAAATGGGGACACAGTAGTCTGCAAATTGGGTCCCATCTAATTAATCTGCTTATTCCTTGTAGTTGTTCTCTCCCTAAGTAGTATTTGTTCTTTCTCACTCATCCATGCTTCTGAAAAAGTAGCTTGTGGTCTGATAAGCTGAATCGTCTGTCCATTCCTTGTAAGCTTTCTCACAAAGGCCCCAGCTGTTCCCACACTACATGGCTTTTCAGCTGTTACAGGATGGGAGGTTCGGTTGGGTCAGGGGTATCTGAAAGTTGCTGACATGGTCCTGTCTCCTGCACATCCACTCATAGGACAGAGGAGGCCTGTGCTTTTTTCACTCTCTACAACTTCTTAAAAGGTGGTTGTAGTGACGTGGGGGTTGGTCTCTTTATCCAGGCAACAACTGACAGAACAAGAGGACAGAGTCTTAAGTGGCACCAAGGAAAATATAAGTTGGATATTAGAAAAAAGTTTTTTATAGAAAGAGTGATAAAATATTGGAATGGTCTACCCGGGGAGGTGGTGGAATCACCATCCCTGGACGTGTTTAAAAGGAGATTGGATGTGGCACTCGGTGCCATGGTTTAGTTTAGTTGAGGGTTGGGACATGGGTTGGACTCGATGATCTTGAAGGTCTCTTCCAACCTGGTGATTCTGTGATTTAGTGCATGATGGTGCACATTTGAACACAGCAGAAGCTGTGCGTGGGTGTTTCATCAAAGGGCTGGAGGAACTATCATGCTGGCTATGAGCCTGTTCTTGGCCTCATTTTAGGCAAGAGCTATAGTATCAGTACATCTTCCTAAGAGGTCCTAAGACATGCCCAACTGAGGAAGTTGAGTACCCCTCAGTTGAGTACCTCACACAAAAATACCCCATAAAAGTCTCTGAGCAAGTACATTCTGCTGTCTGTCTGTTAATGTGAGAAATCTGTGCAAATTCAATATAAAAGATGCTACCTCAGGTTGAAAGAAAACTTTTATTTCTCCAGAGACAACCTACTGTGAAGCATTCCCAATCCTTGCAGCAACTTTTTGCTGTTGCAGATACAAAGTAGGAGTTTTGTCCACTGTTGTATCAGTGGAGAAAAACCCTTCAGCTGTTCCCTTTTTCCTTTTTTTTTTCCCCTGCATTTTTCCTGGGTGTTTTTGTTTGTTGGAGTTTTTTTTCCCTGCAGCTACTGTGTGCTAAATCCAACTAGAAGTTAGTCTTCATTCCATACTGGAATGAAACTCTCTGAACTCTGCTTTGGGTTTCTTAGATTTTGACAGATTGGCAATCACTGTGAATCCATTCAGATGTATTAGCAAGAGTTTTTATTAAGGCAGTGTGAAAGTGAATGTAAATGCAAATCTGTTACGTGAGGTGTACTTACAGCATTTCTGTACCCTTTCTTTACAGCAGAATGCAAGAATAATGCTTTGGCATCAGGAAGCATTCAGGTAAATGGACATGGAGGACAGCCTTTGAAACCTCCAGTTAAAAGAGGTCCTGGACGGAAACCGAAGGTCGAGACTACTAACAGTAGCTGTGAAGTGGTGGTGCAAAAGAAGAGAGGCAGGAAACCAAAAAAGCTACAAATTGTTGAACAGCAAAAGGTTGCAGAGCAGAATACAATCCAGACTGCAAGGGATGTACCAGAGGAAGCCTCTGTTTCTACTGCATGCAATTCTGTTTCTGAAAATAATGTGAAGGAAGACTTGTTACAAAAAAAAGGCCGTGGGGGTAGAAAGCCAAAAAGGAAGATAAAGAGCCGCCAGCCAGGCTCAGACCTCTTAGTTCCTGCAAATGTTAAAATACAAACAAGAAGCAGGAGGAAAAAGACACATGAGCCTATGGAAGAGAGTTCTGAAGAGCTTAAAGATTCTGAACCTCATATGAGAACTAGAAACCAGGGTAGGAGGACAGCCTTTTACAATGAAGATGACTCTGAGGAAGAGCAAAGGCAGCTATTGTTTGAAGACACCTCTTTAACTTTTGGAACTTCAAGCAGAGGCAGAGTCCGAAAGTTGACTGAAAAAGCAAAAGCTAATTTAATTGGTTGGTAATTTTTACCAAGGGTTTTACTTCAGAATGCTATGAAGCAGGTACAGTTAAGGAACAGCAGAACAGACTTCTGCTTCCCTGCTGCTATTATGGGTTAGAAGAGTATGTTCTGATTTGGGGAGAAAAATTTAGCAAAATGATAAACTGAAAGAACATTCTTTGAAAGAAATATATATTTTAAACTTTTGCTATTTATTGCCCTCCAAATAGGTTCTACATTTCAACAGTCATTTTGTTCTCAGTGGAGAATAATTGAAGCAATTTCTGACTGACATACAGAGTTCAGAACTACTTTGCTCAAGTAGAGTGTAATATCTCTACACGATTGAAATAAGGTAATAGAACTTTTAATTGCCACAAATTGAAAACAGAAATCTATTTTTGACCAAGCAAGATACATTTTGATTGTAAAGTCAAGTTGCCTAGGAAGGCAGACTTTGGCAAAAAGTGGCAGTAAATTCACTTGCATTTCTATTAAATAATACAATACCAAACTTTCCTAATCTGAAAATGTTTAATTTCAGTTGTGATGGAACATTCAGCTGCAAAAGAAGCCTAGCACAGGCCATTGTTTATCCAAGTTCTGCCAAACATAGCAAAAATGTAATAACAAATATATATATCCACATTGGAAAAAGTTTGACTAATGTCTAATTTTTCAGACCTTGATTCTTGTATCAATCACTAAATCTCTGTTTATTGTGCCAAAGACTGAGAATCAGTGCAGTGGAAAACCTTTTTTTCTTTTTGAGTGTCAGTACAGCATACCATTTGCAGTGATAAAAGCTGTGTCTTGTTTTAAATAGTAAGTTGTTAACATTGTTCTGAAATGTATCCTTTTTGGTACTTCTGGTAGAAAATAATGCACTGGTGGGGTCCTTTGACAGAGATGTTTTAGTCTAAGTGTATAATTGGTTAAAGGATTCAAGGAAATTACAGGACAGGTATGGAATTATGATGTTTACTTTCTGATCCAGATTGATTGTTGTTTCTACAACTTTAGACATGCTTAAGAGGCTGAAATAACCTACAAAGAATAGTGTATGTGTATATATTAATATATACATAAACACATACATCTAAAATATGACCCAGGTATAAATTTTTTTCAGGATTTTTTAGATAGCACTAGAATTGAAAATTTTAAAATGTCATACTTTATAGTTTAATTTTAAGGGGAAGATTGGTTATTTTCAATTATTAGGGTTAAAAGGCCAAATCACTTTTTATGCAATCATGTTTTATACAGTGGTCTCATTGCACATTGTGTTTTTCTGCACTTTTTATGGTATATCACGCTGACATATGTCAATATACACCCTAAAGAAAAATTACATTTAATGATTGTGCCTTGTATTCTATTATTTCTTGCATCCTTACTAAAATTAAGTTGTCTATTGTAAATGATAACTATATGACTTAGGGGAATGTATTGTTATATGTACTGCTCTGGAAAAGAAAAGCAGTTATTTATTTGTTTATGGTACATTTAGTTACTTTATACCTTTACAAACAAACCTTAATACCATTTTCTGTCACTTAAAAAAGTATTGTCCAGTTTCAAGCAAAAAAAATACATAAGTAGTCGTATTTACGGAGATCTGGTATGGTACAAAAATGTAACCAAAATTTTCTAGTTATACTTTTTTTTGTTTTAACACATCATCTGCAATGTCTGGAAGGGAGGACATGCAGAATTAAGACCTTAAGTTTGCACAGATTCTGTATATGTATTTGAGGCCTGATTCTTTATTCTTTATTTTCTTACAAAAAAAAACCCTTAAAAGTTTGAACAAAGAATATTAATATTTCCCACCAAGAGGAATAGAAACATGCTACTGTGGATAGCAAATTTGTATCCACCATACCTAGTTTTAGGTAGTTCATTTTGCTACAAAAAATGGCTAAGATACTTTCCAGATCCTTTTTGAATTGTTATGGATTTGAATTTGGGGGGCAGGGATTAATTGTATTTCATTCGCTGGCATATTTATTTTTTCTAACAAGCATTTCTTTATCATGCAATTAAAATGGAGTCACTAAACATGTGGTAAGATAACAAGCTACGTTTGTTCAGTTGCAATACAGCTTCACAATTCAAAAATAATTGATTCTACTTGTTAATTTTGTCAGATCTCACTGATGAAGGCAATCATTTGAAAATGTGTAATTTCCTGATGTTATCTGCATTGTAATATATAAAATAGATTATATCTAAAATCCATCTTCTGTATTTACTCCGTTTGTAATAATGTTTTATATGGCATGTTTATGTATATATTTATATATCGAAAATACCTTGTATGTAAGTTTTGGAGACTGAAATAATCTGCGTTCCCTTAACAGTAGGTAGAAGATTGTACATCTTAACTTTACAAGGATAGAAGGCCTTACCTGCAGAACATGGGTACTGCTTCCCACCCAGTATTATCGGTGACTTTAGCCAGTAAGTTTTTAATTCTTATTAGGCACATTAATGTTTTTCCTTTTAAAATAAACTGTGGATAATTTGAGTCAAATTTTTTATAGAAGCAACATTAGAAATTTATTAGAAATTAATACCAGATTTATTTAAAAGTTATATTTTTTATAATTTAATTTCACTAGGTTGCAAACTTTATTTATGAGACTTTAGTCACCATCAGACTGTATTTTTGTTGGGGAAAAATTTATTATTTGAGGTGGTTGTGAGATACTGTATCAACACAGAAAAAGAGCTTTTGATTACAGAGTCTTAGGTTTTTAAATGTGAGCAATAAACTGTTGGTCAGTGTTCTGAAATAATCTAAGAATTATAGTTATATGCATATTTTATAATGCCATCTCAAGTACCTAACAACTGGTTCAGAAAATGGAGCATCAAAACTTCATGCTCTTGTTTTACATTTCCATTGTAAATAACATAGCTTTGTAGTCACATACATGCAAACGATCTGGCAGCAATTAACTCAGTTTTTTCATTTAATTTGTTTATATTTGACTTGGATGTGAGGATACTGTTCTGGTATTTCTACACTATACTGGGAAATGTTAAAATTGGTATTTGCTGCTGAGTGGTATCTTGATAACAGTGTGTTCGTTAACTACCGATGAGGAAATACTTCTGCTTCTGTCATAAGCGTGCTCTAAATGTTTAACAGGAATCATTGTACCTGTGCCTACATACTAAACAACTCTTTAGCCACTTTGTTTCTATTGTTAGTGTGTTCTCTGGGAACTGAACTGAAATTTTACCACTGTAGTGTTCATTATTATTGTCAATATTGAACTAGAGGTCTTTGTCACTCGGCAATGACCAGTGATACAACTTTACAGGGAAATGTCTTCCTCCAGTGATTAGACTGCTGTGATAAAGATTTACAGATGTTTATTTGTACAGTGTCCGGTTTGTACCTGTGATCAGTTTGTTGATAGACTTGTAAGGTTGAGTTGGCTGAGTTAAATATTACTATGGCTTAATATTTGTAAAATTATTAATTGATAAAGGACCCTGATGCAGCACGTAGGATATATTAATATCTATTAAAAAATAAATTGTAGTGTAGAGACAGCTTATTCACTGTATTGCTGTACAAATATTAAATACCAATTCTGTGCCAGAGGCTTTTGTCTTACCAAAAAAAGGACTACATGCAACACAAAAAATAGTCTGTCCATTCAGTAACTTCGATCTTGTTACAATTTTTATACCATGTTTTTAAATATTTTGCTCACATTTGTGGATCGAGGACTACAAGTAAATGCTTTAGCATGTAATTTGAATTTAGGCACATGTTAAATAGTTGACTGGTTCTATAAAAGCAATAGGCTTAACTGGATGGGACCCTTTCACCCTGTATTTATATAGTAGATTGGAGGTTAGAGGTTTTTAAGCTCACTTTCATCAACATTCACATTTTATTTGTAGCATGTGAATCTTGCTGAGGTAATTTTAACATCACTCGTCAATCAAGATATAGTCATACCACAATATTTACATTGTGTCCTGAGTCCCTACCTTATTCTAAAATAGTATACTTTGTCCACAATAGATTGTTAAAGGTTTTTCTTTTTGCTTCTTTTTACAGAGGGTTTTAGAATATTTAATTATAACGCTGCTACAGTGCTGTGATAGAAAAGGTAGAGAGTTTTAAAACCTCACCTAGAAACAGCAAAAGCTCATTTTCTGTTTACTACCTAAATGAAGACAAATGAACTGTGTAAAATGAGTATGTATTTTCTTTTATCCCTGAAGTTCTTGTAACAGATTGGTTTCCAAGGGGACCTAGATATTCAACTGATAAAAGGGCTGTTAGTCTTCTGCTGTAAATTACTGTATATATATGTTTGTCTGTATGCAGAGGAAAGTGTATTACATTTCGTAAAACTGGCCAAGGCTTGACAGTGTGTTTCAAATAACAAATCTGGCATTGACAGCTTATGTAGCTTCCTGTTTTTAAAACATGAGTACAGCTTGCTCACTCTATGATGTCTGGGGGAAAACAGCAGGTAGCTTTTAAACCAGAGCTGACCTCCGGGTGCTCTTGTGTTTCTGCTGATTTTAATGCAGGAATTCGCCATGTCATTTTTACAGTGTGTTAGAGGAGGAAGCATGTCAGAAAGCCAGATTAAAACACATCTTAAATTGCAGAAAATGGTGATTAGCTGCTTCCCCCTCATCCCCCCCCCCCTTTTCCCAAGGTTCTAACAGCCTCAAGGCACTCTAGAGAGAAACCTTATATGCTGCAATAGAATAAGGGTGAATAAATTTAACTTCTAGGAGGTACGTAGTGAGACAAGTAGTCATTTGGTTCCTTTTTAATGCAGATAAACACATCAGGAAATTCACTTCAAATAATGCGAACAATACATTTTAGGGAGGGAAAGTAGTACTGTGCTATGAATTTCTACACTGAAAGAACAAAGAATGAGGTCACACAAATTAAGAGTAGAAAGAAATAGAAGTACCTATCATGTACTGTGTGATGTACATGTACTATTTTGTGCTTACAACTGTGTGGGTTAGTTTGCTAATGCATTGAGACCATACAGAAGTTACATTTTTGGACCATACTAAAACTGCAGAAGTGTGGTGGACAACTGGATAATGATCATGCGTGAATTAAATTCTGTCATAATGTTTCAATATGTATAGAATGGAGCTCAACTTAAAGTAAATTACCTAGGAAGGTTAATTTTAAAACTGACAGATTTTCAGATTAAAAATTACACTTATTTTGTACAGAATTATGTAAAACACAAATCTGTTGTATGTAATGAGTAACAGTTTTGAAAACTATAATTCTTTAGCTTTATCAAGGCTTTTTTGCTTCCAGAAATCTAGATTATCATGTTATAACCTGAAGTATCTCACCAGGATAACAGTGCCCTTTCTTTTTGTACATATGGATTGGAAATTTCTTTACTGTTATGTGGACACTTTCTATGTTAGTTTTGATGCATAATACTTTGAATCCTTTTATACAAACTAGAATGTATGTGTAAGAATTACTGTCACTGCAATGTAGTAACTACAAACTTATTTTTAAATAAATAGAAAACATGTTTTTCTAAGCTGTCCAACAGTGTTTGTTTCTATCTAGTAATTTACTGTGCTATGGGATAATTGGTTGTGTGATTTTCAAAACTCCCTAAATTCACTCCTTTTGATTCCTTATGGCGTATGGTATAGCTGTATTTGATAGTATGGTCTAGCGGGTAAGTGGGAACAGACAAAATTGGAACTGGAGTACTCTCTGATAGAAATCAGAAATTGCTGTTTTATAGGAGTTTTCACTAAACCCTGCAGTTCAGGAGGCAATATAAAGGCCATAGCATCTGGCACTGAAGACACCATGTTGCCAGTCCTCTTAGCTCACTTTTGCTTGTGCACCAGGGTACCCCTCCCTCTAATCCTCCAGGAAGCCTTCCCTGTTCAGGGGACAACTGTACCAGAGCTATGTCCAATCTACAGAAATCTCTACTTCCCAAAAGCTCTAGAAGAAGCTAAATACACCTAAGCAGAGAGAATCTCCTGCCTTCCTGCCTGTAGAGTACTGCTCTGCAGTTTAGCTGCCCTGAGCGGGTGAGGCAAGGAAACATCGACGCAGGATGTGTTTTCACAAAGCTGCAGGGTTGGTTTGTTTATATCTACGCTTTTCTGCTCAATAGATGCAAGAAAAATGTGGATTCTGTTTAATTTAATGTGTTATTTGCTTTATCAGATGATCTTTTCCTCCTTACGTTCCTTACTTGAAAACACAAGGAAGTGATGGAAGAGACCCTCACTCACCTCAGAGATGCAGGTATGTGTGCTTCCGGGTGATGGGAATGTACAATGGTCACAGTGAATTGAGTTGCCTGTGGCTTTCCAGCCTCCATGTGAAGTCTGGCAAAAGCAAGACTTGTTTTAGCAACTGAGGAAAAATCTCTGTCCCAAGCATCCATGTGAGTTTTACTCATTGGCATGTTCTGCTTGGAGAAAATAGTTATAGAATACTGTGGAAACATGACACACTTCCTTCGGTGCTGCTGTTATGTCCTGGAGGTGGTAGTTCTGTTGAATGTGCATTTCCAGTATTACAGCACAATAATAATAGTGGTGTGCTCATCCAAGCATAAGCCACTCCAGGTCCAGAGTTTGAGTTTTGTTACTGAGAATAGTCTTAAGCAGTTTGTAACTTTTTCTTTGTTTTGAAAATATCTAAAAAATCTCTGTGTAACTCTGTACAGAATCCTTAAAATACAATTATATTCCAGTTCCCATTTCTGTGAGAGGTATCTTTTTGAAACCTACTGCGGTTATTTTACTTCGTGGAGAAATCAAGACTTTGCTTAGGATTAACAGATGCTGTGAAACGTTGGTTTCTCTGCTCCAGCTCTGTTGTCGGAGCATGCGCTGGTTTTAACACCAGCAGGAAATTAAACTCCAAACAAGCTATGCCCCTTCCCCTGCCCCTTCCAGTAAGGGAGGGACAAAAAGGAGAGGCTATAGGTTGAGATAACAACTTAACTGAAAACACAAAACGATGGGGTAAGACACACACAGTTACAATACAAAAGAGAAGGTGTTTTACCCACAGAAAGGAATTCACCACCAGAACAAGAACAAGGTGGTGGGCACTCCCTATAGGTCGCATCCGTGTGGTTTCCCCAGACAAAGGCAATAGGATGATCATTCCCATGTGCTGCCCACGTGGTAGTCAGGAAACAAAGGCAATGTGGTGGGGGAGCTCCCGTGGCTAACATTTCCCAGCCCGAAACAATGGAGAGCAGTGACAGACACAGGTCACCCAAGCAGGGGCTGTGCCGCCGCTCTGCCAAGCTCAGCTCTGGGCGAGTGCCTTCGCTGCCACTTCCAGCCCTCCTTTGTGCCGGGGCAGGGGAGAATGGTCCCGCTGGGATCTGACTTTGGGCAGCCCCATGTCACTGTCCCCGCAGCGCCATGCCGCAGCCTCTCCTCAGCACCGTGCTCACAGAAGTGTCCCAAGACCAAGTCCGCAGGTCCTTTGCTGACACCCTTCCGCTGGAGAGGCAAACGTGGCCATCCAGTAAGGGCGCTTGGCTTCTCCTGCCGAATCCACGTCCTGCTGATGCTGTGTGTGGTACAGAGTAACAGCTTGGTCACACCCACACCACTGAACTCCGCTCCTCTCTCTGTAACCAGGACAGATCGTAACACTCACTAAATGAAGGAAATTGTGTGATCATGGAAGTTGACTATTTTGTTTTCAAAGTGAAAAGTTTTTGTGCCAAAGCCTCTGTTCTTTCCTGCTCTAGTAATCAATATGAGCTTCGCAAAAAATGCTTGTCACTTTTCCCAAAGACAAACGAGCAAAATGTAATGGCTTTAAAAATTAATCAATGTTGCTATTTGAAGCAGATGTGAAAATAAAGCAAGCAACATACAATGTGACTGGAATTTAAATAGCATGAAATTGAGTTACTGTACAACAAATGATAAAGCAAAATATAATTTTGTGGCTTTTACTATTGTTAAGAGGAAGCTCAAGCCCAAAATGTCTGGTTGTTTTGCTAGCTCAGAGAAATACTGTGCTAAGAAATCTTTGCAACAGACTTAATTTACTGTTTTACAGGAGTGCAGTGAGAATTTATAAGTCTTCTTTTGTACGTTGAAATCTGTGTGAGCACTGAAGGGAGGACAGGGTAGAGAATTTGGGAGTGATGTTCTTAGTCTGATAACAACCATACAATTTTTTTTCATGCTTCCTTTTGTCTCTGAAACAGGGAGGTTTTACCTAAACTTGGTCTGTTGGACTTTCATTTTATTTTAGCATGTAGGTACATAAATGAAAAAAAAAAACCAAGAAGGAGGAAGCAAGAACAGAGGCAGGTAACCAACTCATTCAGCACCAAATTTCTGCAGAGGCCTGTTCCTGGAGGTGCTGACTTCAAACAATGTTAGCATTCAAGAGCCAGGCAGCCTCCTCTGTTAATTTTTGTTTTGTCTCAGATCTCTGAATTTGACTTTGAACAAGGATATTCCAAATAATAAAGACTGTGACTTAAAATGCAAACCTAGCTAGAATATGATTAAAATATTAGAAAGAATTACTGTATTTGTATTCTGTAGCAGAGAAATCTAGTGGGGTTAGTTTTTTTGAAGTTGAGCACCTCATTCAGAAGGTGTAAGCTTCCATGAACTGCTAAGAAATGGAATACAGCTGTCAAAAACTTGAAACAAATGAAAAAAAAAGAGCTACTTAGAAGTCTTTAATTAGTGATTGCCTCTCAATACACTGCCTATTTTTACCCAACCAGAATCTCAACATGAGGAGCTGGGTGTATGTGCAATCTGTACTATTGTTGCCCTTCACTGACAGCAGTTAATCTGCGTGCACAAGTACATGGGGAAAGATTAAATATCTAGAACTCAAAGCTTTTATGCTGTTTAATGCTTGTAAATTGTTTGAGGTTTTAAAGTGTGTGTTAATACTAAACTCTTCTGATTGGTAAAATTACAACAGAAATCAGTGGTTAAGTTATTCAGAAAAAATTATTAGAAAATTCACTTAAGTGTTGTCTTAAGAAATGGCAGATCATCTGGAATTGTCTTATGGTCAGGGTTGTTTATTTTTTCTTGCATGCTAATTTATGAAATTGTAATTTGCCTCTGGCTTTGGCCTCTGCACACCTCTGAGTCACAACAGAGCACACAGGGCTGGTTTCTTTCTTGTTCTTGCACTGAAAACCTCTGCTCAAGCACATGGGGAGTAACTTGTTTTGTAAAAGAAACATTTTCATCTTGCAATTTGATTTACTTTGTATTAAGAAAGTGTCTTAATGTTTGGGTAGTAATAAGTTGCTTGAGTCACACTCAGTGTCCCTGAGGTGTAGGATCAGGTGTTTATGTGGTTCTTGAGGTTTTGCTCAAGGGAGCTGGTAGGTCCCACTATTTACTGCAGCCTGGGCTGGTGTGATGCAAACACAGCCATAATGGTCCCAAAGAGTCTGTTCTCCTTGGGGTGGGCTGTGTGAGGCAAATAGGTTGCTCTGAGAAACCTGATCTAGCTGAAGATGTCTCTGCTTATTGCTGGGGGGGTTGGACTAGGTGACCTTGTAAAGGTGCCTTCCAACTCAACCTATCTATGATTCTATGATTAAAAAACTGTTTTTCTAAGGTAAAATTTGTATTTCTAGTCTAGGCTAGTATTCATGTGAGTTTTCAACTGTGCATTCCTGCCATGTTGCACAGGTTTAAATACATCAACAAAAATCCATCCTAGGCCTGGTCACTTACTTCCCACATGTTCACTAGGTATGGCTTGGTAACATTTTTTGGGGCTTTTCACAGTCTTTACCTTCAGACAGCTGTCCTCAGTAAGTGAGAAGTGACGGCTAGAACATTTCCTTTCTCTTGGTAGGGCTCGACATTTGCTGCTGCTGAATGTCTCTTGTCTGTAATGTTCCCATTGCTCTGATGTCTGGATCGTTTACAGTTTGAATCTGTCTCCTCTGTTTGCTCCCACTCTGATTTGGGTGCCATCAACAAATTTGGTTTCTGTTGAATTTACACCAAAGAAATCCACGACACAGAGGAGACTCCTTGCGGGGTTTCCCCCCTGCAGCAGCCCAGGGGGGCAGGCCCGGAGGACACATCCGCTGCGGAAACCACGGCAGCCACTCCGGTTCAGCTGTGCCGCCATGCAGCCGTGACAGAGCCGGGCCCGGGGACCGCCCCGGGTGCTCTCTGAGGTGCCAACAGCGCGGGGAGAGGCACGGCATCAGCCTGGGTTGCAGCTTTGTGTTACGACACCTTTTGCATAAACTTCACATAAGAGAGCTATCTCCGGACTTCTGTTCGTAGCAGGTTCAAGAAAGAAACACCTAGGTAAGGAAGTTTGAAATGTTATTTTCTTTAAGTTAGCCCACAGAAATAAATTAGTACTTTTTATTTCTTTATTTTAACCTCTTTAAAACTGTCGGTGTATAAAGTCCACGTGGGTGTTTGTTGCGTTTTGAGATTAAGAAATCCTGATCCCGTCTGCCCTGAGAGCTTTTTCGTGCGAGGGAAAGACGAGAGAAGGCAACAACCTCCCCGCACGGCTGAGAGAAAGCCTGGCCCGGGCTGAGGCTCGGCGCTCGCCCCTCCGGGCTCCTTTTGGGCATTGCTGTGCAGGGGAAGCACAGCCCTGCCCTCGGCCCCACCTGGCGCCCGGAGCGCCGCCCGGAGCGCCGCCAGGTGAGGGCTGCCTGCGCGGGGACAGCGGGGACAGGGGGGACAGCGGGACTGGGGCCGGAGCAGAGGGGCACAGAGCGCTTCTGACGGGTGTTCGTGTGCTTCGGAACGTGCACAGAAATGTTTCGATTCGGGCTAACTCTCTATATGCTACTGCATCCTTTCTGTCTGGGGGATGCGGCTGCTCAAAAAGCCCGTTTCAGAAATGGGAGGAAGATGTGCAGAGGCAGGTGTTGTATTGTGCCGTGTAAGTGCTGCGGGCAGCACGGTGGCGATGCCTATGTCCTGTCCAGCCCTCTGGCCTCGCATGGCTCATGGCTATTTGGCTGAACTGATCTAACGGACTCATCCTCTCCCCTACAAGATCCAAGGATAAACAAGTACTCTACATCTACAACTACTGATAATGTCTAAAATTAGGAGATGTTTTTTCTTTGCTGGTGGCTCTAAAGCAGATGATGTAGAAGTGAAAAATAGTTTGTGGTAAGGCTTCACCACACACTAAGATGTTTTCATATTCCTTACGATATTCTTTGAACCTCCTTTGGCATTGTTTTGTGATCTTGACTACTTTTGCACGACAGTTTTCATAAATCTATCTTTCCATGTGTACACGTGCTGTGTTTATTACAGTAACCCAAATTATTTTGCAAATTACATAAATTAAGATAGCAGGACGTAGAAGCAACTCAGACACAACTGAAGTGAACTGCTTGCGCTTGTAGGCTGAGTATTCCGCTTCAGGAGAGAGTAGGAGCTGCAAGAGCTGCTCCGGGGAACGGAGAGTGGGTGTAGGTGAATGTTGCAGTAGACCTGAGCAGTCTGAGCACACCTGTGTAAAAGACACAAGTCTCAAATTTCAGCAAGTCTTAGTTCTGATTTGAAAATCCTCATAGATGTAAAGACAGTAAATGTGCTCCTTGGGTGAAAGTGAATATCTTTATTGGATGGGGAAGGAGGAAAGAGTTGTGAATATGCACTGGTATGATGTTTCAGGTGCCCATGGAATGAATGGTGAAGACAAATCCCTTTCTAATCCAGTGATAAGACTGTGGCACATGCTATCAACTTGGTATGATAAGACGTGCCTTCAATTTGAAAGAAAAATCCCTTAGTTCTGTCAGATGTGCAATTATCACAAAATCTAAACAGATTATTCTTGAAGCCATCCATCTGGTATGTCAGACATGTTTAAAACACTGAATTAGATGATAAAGCACAGTGAATTTTGTTCATGGATGGCAGCTTTTTACTGCAAATTGGACAACCATACAACTTCCCAGTTCCTTTTTCTTTTTTTCTTTTCTCTCTGTTTACAGATGAAAAAGATGCATGTATAACTCTTAAAAAGTTTTTGCTTTGTCTTGTGAAGCTGTCTACTTTAGTCTTCTATTAGTTTTTATAAGTATCATCAAATTTAATGCAGTTAAAATGGCCTAAATTAAGTGTGCTCTGGCTGTAACTGAAATGCCTGCGTACAGATTGTACATTATGTTGTGAACCAACAAAGCAACCTGAAGGAAGCTTTTAAGTGCTAACTACCTAGCAAAGCTCACAGCTACATATTTTTAAAAATTTTCTCTTCCTCTTTTCAGAGTAGGGAGAAGTGAAGTGTCTGACGCAACTTCCTGTTGGAATGCCTCACATCAATGCAGCTTCACTTCTGCAGATTTCCATATTGCTCTGTGCTTTTCCTGCACAGTATTTCATATCCCAGTGGTATGGAACAGACTCTGCCGAGCGCATCCAAACAACAGAAAGGTTGTAAGGCTCACCTTCCCTACTGCATTTATTTGTAAGACAGTTCTCTTTCTCATCCCCAGTGACACTTTGTCCTGGAAAGCTGGAGTGTGGGTGGGACACATTGGATATTCCTATACAAAACCAACATTTAAATCATATCTCCAACATTTTTGTGGCTTAATATGACTGTATTTAGTTGCTTAAAGATGTCTTTCAAAATTCAAATATCAGTCCTTGTTTTCTTCACATAAAAATCTTTATTAATCTCATTCTTTTTTGGGACATTCCAATATACGTTACTAAGGGTTATGGACCCTCTCAAAAGGTGAAAATTATGCATTTGATGAGTAACCTTATTTCTGATTTTCCATCATCTTTTGACACTCACTGTTAAAAAAAGGTTTTCTTGCATAGTATGACTCAGCAGAGACTCTTCATCAACAAAATTCATTCACATCAAATTACTTAAGGTAGTGAAAATGATAGAGTTAAGTAAGGAATGCAATTTTGTGTATGAATTAAGAAACTGTGTATTGAGAGAATCCCACGCATCTATCTCCAAATAAAAAGTGCAGAATATTACATCAGATCCAAATTTTTGATAGTGCTATTGACTGGCAAACACTCGTCTTTTGAAAATGAACCATGCAGAGACTCAGGTGCAGTGTGGCCTGTGCAGTGCACTGCCTGTGTAGTTATCTGTGGAACTCCAATACATGAAGCAATAAGAGCAAAAGATTGGCCTGAAAAAAGAGAACTAAGTTTGGCTTTATGCATAAAGACCCAGAGTGAAATAATTTTCAGGCCTCATTGCATGAGTCTTACTATTTAGATTTATGCAAAAACTTGTAGGCTTTTTTAATAGTCTTTTGATTATGTACATAATTTTTTTAATATCTCATGCTCACTATTCTCAACAGTTGAAGCTGCAGAATCTGAATGTAGTTTAACAATTCCTATTGTCTGAGTACAGGAAGAAAGCAATCTTGTAATGAAAAATAGTATTTTCCAAAATTTACATGTGGTTTACTGGTACAAGTGATGATTGAAAGTCTTGATATTAATCTGGAGAACTTGTTCCTGGTCACTGACCCTTTTTTCCTCTTTGCTACAGAAGTGAAACCTAAAAGTTTAAATATTAAAAATTTCCATAAGAATACTAGAGGAGGTTTTAAAAACAACATAGTGATAATTTTTACTTCTAAAGGATAATTGCCTCTTGGAGCATCTCAGCAAGATCCTACCTGAGTTTGGATGCGTGGGCAGATCGTTTCAAGCTGTGGCTCTCAAAGACAAGGTAGGGTGCTACCGTTAGCACTTAACAGATTTCAGACATGGTGTGTTCTTAGCAGGAAGGTGTGTTGTGGGGGAAATAAGTGACAAAGAGGAAGTATTTTTCATTTGCTTGTTGAGACTGATTTGGAACTTTCTACCAGTTTTAAGAAAGTCTTGTGCCTATGTTCTACATAAACATCAAAACTGGACTCCATGCGAAACTAAAGGTTTTACTAATGGCAGTAATTCTGTGCATAGGATCCTCTATATTTATCTGACTCTAAAGTCAGGACAATTAACCATATTAATGACTGTAAGCAGCTACATGTTTGTAGGATCAGATGCTAAAGCATTGGATGGATTTCTTATGCTCTCTATGATAGTTCAAGAAAATCTGAATTAGGAAACACAGGTGGAAAATCTGTGGGCTAATAAAGGGAATTTTGATTACTGGCCATGTGACAATCATTAGTCTAGGAAAAGTAAAATTACATCCATTTATATATACATACACAATTTTAGTTTAAGAAGACTGTTCATGGACTTCTTTGGGTTTGTTGAAGGACTTATTTGTGAGATTTAATTCTTGTACTGTAGACAAAGATTTTACCTTGTCTGGACCTTTAAAGGTCCTTTATTCTTGTTCCATGTACAATAATCAAGGGTGTCAAGTCCTCTGAACTGCGGAGGATCCTAACTTAGTTTTGCTCCCAGCAAAACCTAAGGGAATGGTCTATGAATGGAAACAGAAACTGTGGTCTTCTTAGGTTTACCATAAATTGTTTTGCAACTTTGTAGAAAGCTCCATGCACATCTAAAGAGAAAGCCTGCAAAGATCAAGTGATCCATTGATTATTTGTATATAGTTGGAGCTGCTTGTATCTTCTGAATCTCTTATAAAGAACAGAATTGAATTCTGAATATCTTATAATGTCATTTGGGACCTTCCATATTAGCTGCAGTTTTTAACAATGCAGTCAGACAAGTTAAGATTTTGCCCATTCCTCTTTTGATTAAGAGGTATTTGTCAGTCTTCCTACACATTTGAGCTAAACCAAAACTTTTTTAAAAAGCACTGTTTGCACAGGAACCTGCTCTCACCTTCTTCCAGGCAGGGTGAAGGGAGTAAGGTTGAAAGACACCATCAAAGAGGAAGGAGACCCGGACAACCTGTAGTTCTGTGGCACCAGTGGTTTGCTGGCTAGTATGGATGGACGTTACCCAAATACCTCTGTTCATAGACTGCTGCTGTTACATTGCCAGCAGAAGGAATATTTGAAAGCATAACTGAAAACATAGATGTTCAGTTTTCTCATTGTTTCTTTATGCTTTCTCTTTTTACAATAGCGATGAAAAGCATCAGCCATTTCCCCTTTCTAAACACGTCTGTCCCCGACTCCCCACCCTTTAAATTCAGATGAAATTCAGTTTATTGAAGAAGGAAAAGCTACACCTACTGCAGCCTTAGGCTGGGACTCATCATCAGACACTTTGTCTGTACCAGTGTAAACCCATTTTTAAAGACTTTTATAAAAGACACTGAAGAATCCTGCTGTTAGAGTGAAGAATAGTGTTCACTCACCTCTATAAAATTACTGGGTTTCCTCTGATATAAAAATTCTAATGCAACTGTAGAGGAACATAGTCAAAGAAATTAGATTAATACACTTTTTCTATTGGAACAAATTCCTTCTTCTTGTGTATTCTTTGAAAGTGTTTTTAATGTAAAACTCATGCGGGCTTCAAATTGTAGAGAAGTTTGTATCAAAAGCTTTGCAGTATCCCACTTAAGAAAGGACAATTAACCTTCCGATTATTACTAAAACTCACCTTCTAAAGAACTTGTTTATATGTTGGGTTATTAATTTTACATTTTAGGGATTGGTACTATGAAGAAAACAAAACTAAAAGCGGTCACAATGAAGCAAAACCCCATTCATATTTTGCAGGTATTGAAGTTTTTGCAATCCTTTTGTATTTTACTCATGATGTTGCCTATAAGGCTTCTGTAATGGATTTCTATACTTAATTTGTAAATGGTAGATTTTTTTTCTTTTTTTATCTTTCTAAACATGATTGATAATATTCAGTCAACAAAACAGAAGATGTTAAATCCAAGGCCTCTTCCCCATGTTGTGTAATAGTATCAATATGAAGAAACTATGTGTATCTAATTTTACTGAATAGTATTTTGTATTGACCTATGAAACAGCGGTACAGCTTTCACTTGATTCAAACAAACTGATTGAGATCAATTTCATAAAAGGAAAAAGAAACAGATGACCATTTTGTCCCTGGAAAAAAGTTCCCTGCAATCAGACTGAATAGAAGAATTCTGTGAACTAAACTGGAAAAAAATGTCACAATCAGTTACCACATGTAAGCACTGTAAGATACTGTATGTAAGGCTTAAGTAATTGACAATGCATAAATGTATTAATGCTTTCTAAAATTCTGTTAAGATCCCTATGTAATATCAGAGGCATACAAACAGAAAGTGCCTCCCTTAGTGGATGAAATTCTTTTGTCAACTATAGTAATTAATATTCTGGGGAGAAAACAAAGAACCTGTTCTTATTTACTTCACCACTTAATCTAATAGTCAGTTCTATTCAGGTGGAAGTCAGAAGAATTTCTGTTAAAATGTTTAATATAACTGATCAAACTTTTATACTTGCTAAGTCTCTTTCTTTGTTAAATTAGAATCAACTCCTGTTCACAGTCCAAAGCCTGAATATATTAAGTTCCGTGTGGGACAGGTAATAATTCACAAAAGATTTGGCTATTCCGGAGTCATTGTCGGATGGGATGTAAAAGCTATCACTCCAGAAGAACAACTACAACCCATATATCCTCCAGTGAAACAGGTTTGAATGTATTAAATTCTTGCTTTATTAATACATGCAAAGAATAACTCAGGTTAAAAAACCCTCAGAAACATTGTCACAGACCAACTTCCTGCTGTCCTAGTGGGAAATACTCCAGAGTCCAGTATCACATGTGCAGCTGACTGGTACCTTTGCTGCTTCTGCACTGTGGTCCCAGTACTGCTTGGCTTTTGCACCACTGACTGGCTAAGCTACGCTGGTCAGGGCTGCAATGGACATATTTCAAAATTGCTCACTTTTTATACACAGTGTTGTATTTAAAGGAGCAGTGTCAACCTATTATGTCTGAATGCATTTCTCCTGCTGTGTTAGTAAAGTTGAGAAGCTGTTAAGTCTTTTAGCTGGTTATCCATAATTGATGGCATCTCCACTGCACCTAAGAAATGCAAGTAATCCTCTGTATTTAATCACTTTCAGTGAGAAAGCAATGTTTTTAAGGATCTGGTTACTTGGAGTGTAAATCTTATTTAAAAACACATTTTTCTTAGAATTCTTAAAGCCTTTGAATTTCTCTAGCTTAAGTCCTTGTATTTGAAAATCAGTTGCTAAATCTTTGTTGACACTGCTAATCTGGTAATGCAGTGCTGTATTATATGCCACTAACATGCTGCTTAAGTGGCAGGAATATACTAATCATTAAGTCAAAGAGGAAATAAGGAAAACATGAAAATCTTTGCCTATAGCAGAAAATTCATGTTCAGCTGGGAGCTAATATTCAGTACCATTTTGTGCATTTCATTCCTTCCCTGATGTAATTGTACCCAACTGTTGCTCATCTTTGGTTTCTAAAACACCTGCATCCTTGCTTTCTTTTCTCCTCTCAGTAGCATTGTCACCAGCTGAACCCCCAAGAATTTCCCAGCAGACACTGATTCTTTTTATGTACCTTACATTGTTCTGCTGACTCAGTGTCCTTGTGTTCATTTTTATTGTTTTAATTTCAATGGCAAGTGGTTTAAGTGTCTTTTGTTGGTTATGGGGTTTTAATTGCCTTTGCCTATCATGTTACAAGCACCAGCTATGCAAAATGCCTTCTGACCTTTAGGCAGCAACTACTAAGCTTGGTCCTCGCCAATCCCTCCAAACATCAGCCAGGATTTCAGGCCAATTTTTCCTTGCCTTCCTCTGACTTTCAAATCACTGAGCAGAGACCACTGCCTGTCTCATTGATCAGTACTGACTGCTTCATAAACTCTGTCTGTATCCATCCACCACTTTTTTGAGTTTAGATTGTGGGTTACTTTGGGCAGGAATGTTTATGGATAGCAGTGACCATGGTGGCACCCTGGCCCAGGACTTGTTTTCATAGGCACTTCTTTGTTTGAAGATTCATATAAGTACACATAGAAGTTGCCTTAGCTCTCTGCAGGGTTGGGACCATGGTTGCTGGAGGTGGTATTATATTCTGAATTTTTCTCTTTCTCTCTGGAGTACAGTTGCCACTTGTAAAGGAAGAACGGTGGTAACAGATGGCCATGGGGCCTATGTACAAAAAGCAGGGATATTTTAAGTCTTGTATCTTGCAAGGTCTGTGGGAAAAAAAAGGTTAATTAAACTCTTGACTCTCAAAAAATGTTTCAGATTTGCCAAGAACTTCGTGTGTTGCAGTTCTGATTGCTTTATATTTAATTCTCCAAAATTACACTGGTAAAATCATAAAGATGAACGGGCTGTATATATATATATTCACTGGATTTAGGTTCTGTAAGCCTACTGAAACTTAACTGATTATAATATATAATCTTTAGCCATCATCTCTCTCACACTATTTATTTTCTTTCTATTTTTCCAGGATCTAAAATATACTCCTCACTATCGAATTCTAATTAACAAAGCAAATGGATTTGGCAAATCTACAGCTTATGTTCCTGAGGAAGAGATAACAATTATTGTGGGATTAGAGGTAGTATTTATTTTTTATTCAGTTGCAACTTGATTATTATCGTGCATGTTTAAAAGCTGGCTGACCTTTGGCTTAATAGATACTAGCTAGGCTGCAAAGTTAGTGAAAACTAATAGAGAAAGCAAATAAACAAATTACTGCTATACTTTCAAGCATGGGGTTTTGGAAGCTGAAAAATGACCAAATTCAGGTAGTACCCACTTAGAATTATCCCAGCTGCTGAGGTTTGTAAGTGTTTTAGCACCTTGATTTCCACAATGTATACGCAGTTGCAGAGACTTTTGTTTCAGGATTTCTGGGGATCTAGCTAAGTATGTTGGTTTCTCAATTCTACTCTGAAATATCTGCATTTCAAACAGCTTCTGCTCAGCTGTTGCCCAGACTGAAGAATGTCTCCTTTCTTAACTGCGAAACTCTTTGGGAGCAAAAAATTCTGTTTTGTGTATCAGGGTTGAAGTAGCTTTTTATTCCCAGCTTATACAAAGCACACCCAATTTTTAAACTAGTCTGAGACTGATCCAGAAAACAGCCTTCAGGCATGCATGCCACATACAAGTGGCTTTTTGCAAGGAACCCCTATGCTGTTGTGGATGCCTTCTTTCAAACTGTGGATAGTGGCAGTGTCTATATTTAAAATAACAGCAAGTAGGTGAACAATTCATCTAACAGGAGATGCTTGGTCGAGTCAAACAGAGGAGATTCAAATTGCTATCATATCCTCTGTCTTCTGGGAAAACCTCCCAAGGCAATTGTGTCAGACAGGCCTGAAGACTCTCCATGCTCTCTCTTAAAACTGTGCTGCTGAACATAAAGGATCCCTCTCAACCACACTGTGACACAATCACCTCTTTTTTTTGGAAGAAGCCTTAGTTCAGTCCACCCTGTTTTAGACACCAATTGTAATATAAAATATGCCAAAATGCCCCAACTTAGGACCAGAAACTATGCTGTCGCAGATGAGTATCATAAATATTAAAAACTGGATTCTGCCCACTCTGTGTCTAAAAAATGCACATTTTACTATGTCAGTTAGCTGGCTACCTTCAGTTTCCTTTATATTCCATGGGGAGAATACTTCAGATTACTTCAGAATACTTCAGAGATACTTCAACTTAAATATTTACCTTGTGGAATTGCCTTTTAAGGTATCAAATTGCTGTATTCACCTGGGGGGCAGGTTGATTCTCCACATAGATTATTAAAGGAACATCATGATGGTAACGAGCTCGCAAAACCAGGTATTTCAAAGTTGCCTAGCTGAGATTATTAACAGATGGAGAGCCATGCCTACACCTCAAATTCAAAAGGTCTGCAGATTGCCCTCACTCAGCCTTTTGCACAGCCTAATAGGCACAATAATTTCTTTAAGTTATCAGAAAATGCTTAGACTTGCCATGACCCTTTCCCAGCTGACAGTTCTCAGCTGCTCATTGTGGGCTTCCTGCATCAAGACAAGGCTTAGATTGCCCTTGGTGGGTTTGAATCTTCACGCTGGACCTAAGGCCATCACCTGCGTCTGCCTTTGCCTTTTCCCCCACCTCTTCTTTACTGTTCCTGCTGCCTCATTGGATTAGGTAACTGATCCAGCTAAAAGAAATGCCAAATACCTCTAACAGCAACGTAAGAGGGAACTACTTCAGTAAGAAACAGTGCTGATTTTAAATCCTAATGCTGGTGTAAATCTAGCTCATAACATCTTCTGTGATCTGTTCAACCTTTGTAAAGTACTTGGAGAGAGCTGCTATTCTGATGACAGAAATTAGGTAATGGTACACACAAAATCTCATTAGAAATATCTCTAGGTACATTAAAAACTCATCAGGAGTTTTCAAACAGTGTAGTAACTCCCATTATTCATTTAAGTATCAGTCTGTATTTATTGCCAATTCTGACATTTCTTCAACTTGAAATATTTTTTTCTCAGGTGTATCACCCTGATATGGAAACCTACTTCAGTGGATATGATGGATCAAAATACATTATGCAACCATGGTTGAAAAGACTCTACCCTCATGACTGAGTACTGCAGTGTCTGGACATGTAATATACGTCCAGACAACAGATGTCCTTTTTAAACTTGAGCAAGCAGAGACACCAGGATAAAATATATTTTTTTTCCTATGATGAAATAAAACATTCCTAAGCAGGTCTTATGTTGAACATTTAATTTTATTAGAAGTGAGCACATTGCATGTTCAGTTTGGCACGACTCAGCATGGGGATTAATTTCCTTCCGATTTTGGGAGGAAAGGTAAATATAGCCCAGTTTCAGCCAGGAATACCAAAGGTTTGGCACATCAAATACCTTGCTGTTTTACAGGGGCCAGGGAATAAAATAAGCAGTCGTGAACTGTACTTTCAAAATTAATTGCAACCTTGATTTTAGGGGATAGGCTTACCATAAGAATGAAGTAAAAAAACCCAAAAAACTCAAGAAAGCATAAAAATTTTATTAAGAAAATGTGTAGGATTTGAAAGTTTCTAGAGCAACTTGTTTCTTCTGTTTTCTTTTCCTTTTATCTCAAACACAGCAAACACTCTACAAGAAGCATAAGCAGTAGCATTCTGGATTCTTTCCTGCAGAGTCTGTGAATCAGCAGAGTGTGACAGGTGACTGTCTATGTGGCCTCCCCATTCTTTTGTTTCTTCTTCTTTTATCAATAAAGGCTTTCCCAATGCATGGCCAAACAGTCGACAGACTTCCTGAGCTTTCCGGTGTGTGTTTCCAACAGCAGTGACACATACTTGACGGCTGAGAGGTAGAAGCAGCAGCACAATAACAAGCAGGGCCAACTGATATACCAGTGTTCCTGCCAAGCTTTTTTAATGTCTCACATTTTGTAACTGCAGAGATGCTAAGGCACATCACCTTCCCCCAGCTTCTGGGCCATAACTTGGGCATTGAGGGGAGAGTGTGTGGAGAAAATGTCAGCATCCTCACTAGTCCGGATGAGATCAAGCATTTCTAACACCTGTATGCTGGAGGCATCCATGATGCAGAGCAAGAGTTCAACCCTTGCTTAACCACACTGGCCTGATTTCCTGATTGCCTGTAGATACCTCTGACATTCACTTTTGGCATCTCTGGAACCATTAACAGCAGCTAATTGAGCTTCCTTCTTGGACCAGGCAGTTCTTTTCTCTAAAGAGGCAAAACCCCAACCAAGACTAAACTTCCTTCTGTCCCTCTCACATCAGTGGAAGAAGCCTGGACCTTGAATAGTCAATGCTTAAAACATAACAAGATTGTGAGCTACAGGGCAGCAGGTTTTTATGCTGAGGAATTGCCACACATGGTTCTTTCCAGATCATGTCAGCAGCTAACAGTAATGGGAATTGGCAAGGGTACTTAAAATTATCAACATCTGATAACACACTCACACCCTCATGAATAAATACAAATGAAGTCTACACATGATGATGTAATCAAAGACAAATTTTGTCAACCTAAGATACACAGCAGATTATACTCCAGTGGAAATCAGAGGGAAAATATTTTTTATTACATTTTGCTTTTGCACAGGGACAAGAACAAATTCTATCTTCTAGGCTGAACAGCATTAATTTATAAGATATACTTAAATACTGAAATCTCCAATGGAAATATTAATAGGTATGAAGGAAACTACTTGCTCCCATTGCAAACAGCATAAATTATTTATTCATATTAACTGAAGCTGTCAAATTTGTGGCATGTGAGAGAACTTACCGAAGGGTGTCTATGGCTTCTGGTGTATGGTAGAAATGAGGAGGACTGATGGTAACAGAAGTTCCTAACTTCTCAATGAGTAGATTGCAAACATTCTGCATTTTTCCAAAATCACTGAATGTGATACAGACCTGGGAAGGAGCGAATACAGATATCACACAAGTAATATTTTCATTTTCTACTGTGACTCAACCCTTTAATTTAAATCAGTATAAAGCCAGACAGCTACAAGGTATAGTATGTTTAGTTAAACATACTAGTCCTGTATATACCTCCAACATTTATGAACTAGTAAGACTTCTATATAGGCTGAGAGACTAGCATTAGGTTTGCAACAGAAAGAAGTTCATTAAATGGTTTACAACTGAGGATTAAGAAATCCCTTTCTGAGGAAGTACAGCATTCTTGGTATGCAGACAATCTGAAGAATGAATGTGCTCTTTGGGGCATATGACAAGATGCATCCCGGTTCTTCCCATTTTAGATTGCTAGATGTTAATTATGCAGCAGCACAAGCAAAATGATGTGGAAAACATTATGCATGAAGGCAAACTACATTTTAATTCCAAGCAATAGACTCAAGAAACCTCAGGTATGAGTTTAAGCTAAACTGAGCCCAGTTCAGCTTGCACTGGGCTCCAAATCCTGTGTTGTCTGAACGACATACTGCAGTGCCAAGAGACTTGAGTTCAGACTTGGATTAAAAACAATTTAAACACCTATTTTTTCTAGGTTTGGCAATATGAAGCATTAAATGCAGATGCATTAGGAATTCAGGTGCTTTCCCAAATGCCCCTTAATCTTCCCTGTGGCAAGTCCAGCCAGGCAGCAACTTTCCAGGCAGGAGCCAGCCTTTCTCTGTGGCAGAGCACAGCTGCCAGGACTGAAGCAATGATGCTGAGCTGATACAGCATTCAGGAATCAGAAATCCTGGATCCCAAGCTCTTCTTTTAGAAAAACTAACACCTCATATTCACTTCCAGTACAGTGCTCTCACCATGAGTCAGGTTCACCTTTCTCTCTTATCCCCAACTCCTTTCTTTTTGCATACTAATACTGCTTTCACAGGAGTGGAAGAAAAAAAACTGCAATAAAGAAAATTCTACTGCCAACACGTCTGGCATACAGTTGTCCCTGTGGTTGCTGCAGTCTATGCATCAATATACCCCAGTGAAGGGATATGACACAGAAATCCAAGCTACAACATGTCAGCTGCACTGCAGCAGCTTCCTGTGTACATACCAGAGATCTGCCTTGTGGAAAATTACATAATTCAAGGACGCTGAGTCTCTCAGTGAGACAAGAGGGAGCTACTTCATATACAGAGTAAGGTAAAAAGTAGTTATTGACAATTATCACAATGCAATTAATGCTCTTATCTTGTTACCCTTGATAGCCTTTCAGTGTAGTACCTGAACCTTATTCTGCCTTGGATCCTTGCACTGGTTCAGTGGCTCTGGAAGGTGCAGTATCAATTGAACAGACACTGAAGATGAGGCTACACCTCCATTTCCTTCTTCAGTGGGAGTTCTTGCCATACATATAAAAAGTACACATCCCCCTGTGATTTTTTGCTAGAAAACTGTCATAGTTGTATTTTATGGAAAGTCTCACTATGAGGACTGTCATAGTGTTTTCCAGACTGCCATCAGCATTTATAAGATTTGTTCTCTTGGGGATGACACAAAAGAATGATCAAACAAAAGAACTATGGGTCTTAAGCAGGAGATAAACTGTTCAGACTGGGGCACTTCCGGGCACTCAGGAACTTTATTGTTAAAAAAGAAGCATTTAATCAGATGCCCTCAGGGGCAGAAAACAACTGAGCAACAGCTGAATTTTGCTGTTCCCCCTCCTAAAAAAATCATTATTTTCATTTAGAGGTACATCTAATAAATTCCACTTATATTTACAGAGGATACTTGAACATTAAAATGCAAAGAAATGTTTCAACTTCATCAGTTATTAAGGTTAAAAAGTGTGAAAAAGTAACATGAGGGAATGCAAAACTATTAGAGACATTCCAAGGTTTGGATAAGGCTGTAAATGACAGGAAGTTATGGTTTATAAGGAGGAAAGTGTATTAAGAAATGCACAAAACCAATATAATCTTCATCCCATGAGAATGTCATGCAATAAATGAACTATTATGATTAAGATGTTATAGAGCTTTGTGATCTCACACAGAACTTCATTCTTCTGCATATTTTCCTTTGTTATAGCATGAATTAAAATTATCTCCTTACAGTTGAAAGAGTATCTTGAATTCTTCATTTTACTTTAAAATAGCTATTTGCCTGGGAATTTCTTCAGTCTTCTAAAAATTCTTTACCGCAGACAAATGGCAAAGAGTTTATAGAATGAAGTAACACATGACTTCCAAGACTTTACATATAACACAGATATAATGGCAAACTCTTTAACAGAGAAGTGAGTTGAAGTGAGTTTTAAATTAATTTATATTGTTAATGTAGGCAAACATGCTGGTCAACGGAACTTCATTGCTTTATGAAGCTGCACTAATGAAACAAGGATATACATAATGGGGGCAGCAAGGAGAAACTGATCTCTACATAAAGAGTGGCCACAGCTACCTCAGCATGCAGGGCAGCCAAAACAGCAGCACTCTGGCTGGATTCTTCCAGCTCCGACCCCCAGGTCCCAGGCAACCACACAACTTTAGAACACCAATTACAGCTGGTCCAAGCTGCTAACAAATGAACACTGAATCCAAGCAATCAGCTTGCCACGTATAATCCTTGTTGTATGAAAACTAATAGCAGAAGACAGATAATTGGTTAAGTTACCACTTAAGACTGAAGTTGTAAGCCTAAACTTGTCTGTAGCCTAAACAATAATTCATATAATAATTAATAATAGAGTTTTATTAATTTTTAAGTACAGGTCATCTAAAAAACAGTGATTTAAGCTCTCAAGGTGTCTGCATGAGGAAGTTAAAGTCATTCAGAACATGACACTGATGCATACTACTTAAATATCTTAAGACTCATTTTAAAATCCAAATTTTGTTCTCCAACTTGTCAATTACTTCTATATTTATTGGTGTCGTTTAGATGAGAATATGCCTTAAAGCAAGCAAACTAAGGAGGTTGAACCTGTTTAAGAGGACTGTAAACCACAGCTCTATAAAGCAGCTATCATTTTACTGCAGGCTTCCAGGTTTACTTTGTAAGAATCTCTAAACTTGCTGGGTAGTGATTAAAGTTTTATGGTCTACAAAAATACATTAGCTGAACACACATAATTTCCTTCAGTGAATGTTTCAAGCACAGCATTTATTTCTTACTATGGAATGAATGTGCAAATATATACTTCCTTTAGCAGATACTGAAGTAAATGGGATTATTCCCATAATATCTGCATTTCACAGAGCACTTTTTACGTACAGAATTCTGGGTCAATTACCCAGGAAACAATTAGCTTTGCTTTACTTAGCGCAAGCTGATGGCACAGTTGTATAGAACGGACCAAAATTCAGGTGCTGTTCAACTGTGGCCTAAGAAGATCTTGCATGTGCCCCCAGTTCAAGGAGCTAAAATAATGAAAAAAAAAAAATAAGCTGACCTGGGGAAAAAAATGATTATTAACTGGGGCAGCTTTCTGAACCAACCAACTCCTTGCAACAAGTAGAGGGCAGGAAGGGCTGTGGGTGAAGGAGGTCAGAAGTGTTCGTTTGCTCACACTGCCACAGAACCAAATATACCTATCTGCAGCATCATGTAACATTTAAAAAGCACACATTCATCTGAGAAGAAAACAAGTTCTGCACACAACAGAAGACTGCAGCTGAACTCTGCTGCAAACTGCAGTCTTTAAATAGTTTTTTTTTTTACTATGCTGCCCTTTTGCTCCTTGGTATGAGAAAAGATAGTCTGCAAATTTTCATAGGTCCTTGTCACACTTTTATTTTATTTTTGTTCTTGGTTAGGTTGAATACATACCTCTGCTTCCATTTGGTAAGTATTTTCTACTCTACTAAAATCCTCTGTTACAGTCATATTTTCTTCCTAAAACAAAGTAGAGGAATACAACCTTAAAAGACAGAAATTAAGCATCTGCTGTATGTACATGGTGTCCTACAAAAGCTGAACTGTTTTGGCATATTACTTATGACTTTGCAACAGAAATGTTGAATTTTCTATGGAAATACAGTCAGTTAAAAACTAGCTGGATGTTAAAGACTTCTTGCATTATTCTAAGTAAATTATACAGTAGCTCTATAATGTAATTTCACTGCTATTCACTTGAAGAGAACAATTAGGTCATAAAAACGGCTGCTAGCTAGAAGCTGTGTGTATTAGTGTGTAACTGTAAATTCATCTGGTGCAAAAAAGCTAGAAGCTTCAATTGTTTTTAAAAAGTTAATATGTTCTAGAAGTGCTTTTTAGGCCCCGATTTTAAGATACTTTAGTAGCAGCAGCTTGTAGCAAGGTCATATGAACAATGAATGAACAGCTCTTATTCTAGCATAATGGTAACCCTCCAAAAAAGCTCTTCCACCAGCAACACTTCTGCATCAACAGCAGCTACATTGGTCAACATAATGGCTGCACAGAGCATTAGCAAATCCTGGAAGACATAAATAAGATACTGAACTCATGAAGATACAGGATAACTGCAGATACATGTGAACATCTGACCAGCTTGCTAGTGGTCTAACAGTCTTCTACCCACCCATAGCTCTTTCACCCACTTTGCTCTGCAGTAAACAGTTTGGATGAACAATTTATTGTAAAATTACTCTAACATAGCAAAAAGCACAGCTTACAGTTTAATTGTAACTTTGCATGTAACACCCAGGAACTGTAGTAAGGCAGATACCCAGCCTCCCAATTACTGAAGAAGTGTTATTTACTAAATTTATTTGCATAGGAAATATTTGCCTTCAGTGTTGACACATTTCAAAAGATGCTTTGTGTCAGAATGTTTCCTGCAGACGTTCAAATCCTCAAGTTTATCATGCAGCATGCATGCATAAGTTTATGCAAATGACATTAACCATGAGAAGTATTTTTCTTTTAAAATATTATATGGATTCTAGACCCATAGTTACCATTGCACAGACGTCTACAAAAAACTGAAATTTCAAAATTTGTATCACGATTGATTGGTAGTGCTCAAATTCAAGCACAACAATCCTAATTTTAGATATTTTTAGATACTGTCTTCTAGGCAAGGATTAGTAAGGGCCAGTAGTCCATAAAAGCTGTATTTTTTTCTTTGTATGTGGCTGGCTGTGGTTTGCTAAAGAGTGATCAAGACTGTCTAGCACCAACAGCTCATTTAATTTACAAAATGGGGCAAATCTTACTGTTTATGACAGAATCCCATTACAATTGACATGAAAGATTTTTTTTCCTAGAGGCCTGACGTACCTTACAGAAATTAGCACACACAACACACACTTCTACAACTCATATCTTACAGAAATAACTATGCTGTAACACAACTGTAAACACAGAAAAATGCATTTGTTTTCCCCTGTGCCCTCTTCTTAATACTTTTTTAAAAAGTTCTCTTTCTTGCTGAGCAGATACAAACCTTGGAATTTGGCTGTGCCCTCCCAAGGTCCCTGTGTATTTAAGGACACTGCCATCGTGTGGCACCAGGCACTATTGCAAGATCAATATTACGGAGTGAGAGACCATTTTCTACCATCTATTACAAAATTTTCTTCACAGCTAATTTTTATCTCACCAAATTTGATAGTAGCTGTGTTACTGAAGATAAATGGATGGAATAATTGCTGAAGTCATAACAAGGTGGCCTTCTGTGATACATCATCTGTTAGACATTTTGCCTCTGTTCATGAGTGTGTTCAGACAAAGATATAGAAAAGACAGGTAGGAGACAACAGAATTTTCAATTGGAATCAAGACTGAGACTACTTCAAAAGCAAAAAAATTTTCTTCCCTACTGTTTATGTCTACTATTCATATTTGGCTTAGGTAACACCCATTTGATTGCAATAGCCACAGAAGAAATAGTTTTCACTTTGACTTAGGGAAAGCTACAGTTCTGATGTGTCAGGTGTTCTGGACATCTGGAATGACTTTCTCCATTTTCTAAATCTGTGGGTCAAGATCACAGTAAAAAAAATTAAATGAATATAACAATATTGGTAACTCAATTACACCAGAAGCTACTGAACAACTCTCAAAAGAATCACACTTGAATTCTGCTTATAAAGCCTATTTTCTATGTGGCATAAACCATCACTGCTGCAGGAACTCTGCAATAAACAAAGATGAAAAAGATACTCAATATCCCATTGAGCTTATAACATCAAGTCTAGAAATGTGCTTTGCTTTATGTTTTCACTCTTTCCAACTGAACACAACCTTCTATAGCCCTTCCCCCTATCTGCTACTTCCGAACAATGTCTTCTTCACAGGACCATCGTGTCCACCCTCACAACAATGGCTGTTTATAGGAATTACTGCTCTTTCCCCAGGAGAGAACAGGGAAAAAAATAAATGGGTAAGGTAGCAAAAGCACACTTCAAGGAGACAAGTATGTAACAACACACTAAGAGAACAGTCCATCTGCACATGAAATTATGTGTTCTATATGGTTAATGACTTAACAAAACTGTGAGATCTTTTCATGACACACAAACCCAGCATTAGCAAGGGGAAGTGTTTATAGACTGGAATGTATGCTAATGTCCATTGGGTAAGCTATGCTGATATGTATAACTGTAAATAAAAAAACCTCAAGACACTTGGAAATCTCTCTTAAAATCTCCTTGTACATTTGAACTGATATATCCAGTATAGCTTTATGTTATGAAAAATAAAGATATTCAAACAATCAAAACAGTCAGCTTCTTCCATCTGATCACGGCATTTTTGTTCTTAGAGCAATGGCAATGGTTAATGAGAGCCTCGATGTATGCTCATATCTCCTGACAATCAGCCACAGTGCTTCCAGATAGGTAAGGATGGTAAGCATCTCCTGGGATTAGGTAGCTGTGCTCCAGCCTCTCATCCCCTCACTCTGTCTGGTCTGTTTGGCATGAGACAATAGAACGACAACCCAAAAACCTATGGTGAAGAAGTTCTTTCTGCTTACTGACCACTGAAGAAGTAACAGAAGCATACATAACAGTTATTCCAAGAAAGTAAAAAAGCAGATTTGTACTCAGCACATGCAAGGATACTTTGGAGTTATTTCTTTAAATACATGGTAATGTGAAAAAGGTGATGCCTTACACAGGTTTTTACCTCCATCTGGGAATATATTTACATTGGAAGATTTTGTAACTGAGTGAGCAAAACTTTAAAACCTTTTTTTAACTGACTGCATGGATGTGCATCCATAAATGTGACTTCTGAATAAGTTTTGAAATATTGCACATATATGCAAGGATGTATCCCAGTACAGACAGTCTCTAACCCAGAGCCCACCAGACATAGTTTGCCAGCTGATTTGTTTTGTTCAGTAGCACTCTGACAGGTACAACAAATATTATCACTGTTATTTTAAACAAGGTGGGCAATGCCAATTGCTAGATATAGCCATTAAAGAAAACACATGTCATCTCCACACCACTCCCCAAATAAATTAGAGGTGGAAAATATAAAATCAGTTTGTTTCTAGAGAAAGAGAAGAAAATTTTACTTTTGAGCAGCTGGGCTGATTAAGAGAGATTGCTTTGAAGGCTGCAGGGAAAGTAAAATCAATGGAGAAACCAGATTCTGTGCTCTGAAGTGCTGCATATACTTACAGCACTCTATAAATAAATGTCACTATGTGCATTTATTTCTGATTAAAATCCTATGTAAATGTATATGGAAATCAGGTGCTGCCCTCAGGAATCCTGACAAGCTGCTAATGCAAGCTCCTGCTGCTGGAAAGGTTATGCACTCCTGATCTCACAGACTTCCTACGACAGCAACAATAAGGGATAAGGAAATTGTTCTGTGGATTAATTAAAAATAAATATATAGCACAGTTAGATGATTTCTAAAGAGGCCTTAGATAAGCTTACAATAACTAAAACCATATGGAGATTGTGAAGAGAGATTAATTTTACACTTGTCTAGAATGGTATTAGCTACAAGTGAAGTTAGCAAATGCCGTTAAGAATGACTTGCCAGCAGTGAGAGTTGTTAGTGGAAAAGCTGCAAGGCAAATAAAAGCTCCAGCAGTGGAGTGATTTAAAACTGGATGGAACAAAGCACTAAAAATTATACCGTGGGGAACTACTCTGAAAAAAAAAATAACTTCATGTTGTTTTTCTCAGAGTTCCCTAGAGCTAACACTTTGCTAACACTGAGAAACCCACAACTTAAGCAGCATTTCACAGTCTCTCAACTAAGTGGAAAGAACATTTCCATTCTCCAACACACAGTATCTCCGAACCAGAAAAAGACTACTGTGAAATTATTTTAACTATAATAAGACACCGAATGCTCTCACATTGTAAAAACAGCCCACTCTCCACCCTGCTTGCCTGCTCACATTACATTTCTGAACCTGACTGTATAAACCCTTATAACACCATTTGTTTGTCCAGGTCATACTTCAGTCTGCAATTCTTTTTTCTAGCCTGGACTGGTGCACACAGTCCCTCTTCTAAAGCACACTCACCTATTTAGCACCCTGCCTACTCCTGTTGTGTTCCATCCACCATGTGTTGGATGCTTCACGCTATCCCCGTTCAATCAGTCTCAAGTCAAAACTGGAAGTCAGTTCAGAGTCACTGTAGGGTAAATAGCTGCAACTATCTTTTCTAATCTAGCCACACTCTGAAGAGCTATTTAATTACAGTCAGGATGAAAACACCCCATAATCGGATAGCTCACCATGGCGGTGAGTACAAATCTTATTGTTTTCTCTGCTAATGAAAATGAATGCATGCTGAGTTGCTTTGTCTTCTCCTCTTAAAATCCAGCCCTTTGAACTCCTGTTAACTCACCTAATAGAAACTGAAGGCATTTAACCTGTAATCCCATATAAAAATGCACCAGTTTTGGCTGAACAAGTCATCCTGATGGCAATGGAACCCATGACAATTGCTGCCTGTAACAGACATGCACCCAGCCATGCACTTGGGAAAACCACAGGGAACAGGATCACATATCTAGCCCAGAGCAGCCTCCATGTCTCTTTGCTATCTAGTACCAGAGCTGCAATATGAGCTTTTTTGGGGGCGAAGGGGTCTTCTTTATTCCTGAACAATTTGTATAGGTACTACAGCAACAGCATAATAGTTCAAAAAGAAAACAGGCAATCCTATTTTCTTGGGGAAATGAAAAGTTGCAGCCAGTACTTATCTTCAAATGCATGCAGCACCTGAAATGTGGGCATGAAATTTCACTGTGGGCACATCACAGTTTAGGCCAAGTAACTTACTCTCTTACTTTGCATTTACTAACACTGACTTGCACTGCAACACCATGCAGTATCAGGAAACCCTTCTGCAATTCTTTTTTACTCCATTAAATAATCTGGTGTTCATAGTAAACTCTATCATATCTACCCTTTTTCCTCAGCTCATCTGTGAATACACTCAAGAGGCACAGACTTCCTAGGGAACTTCAATAATAAGTAACTTTTGAAAACAACTGCTTATTCAATAAAAGATCAGCCTTGTTTTGTTTTTAAGAGCCCTATGTGTGAAACACTGTCCAAAACTCTTTTGTGAAATCCATAAACATTATCAGCACAACTGTTAGGACAAATATCACCCTTGTGGAGCATTTACTGTTTGGACAAAGCTTTAAAGGCAAGACCATGCTTTTTTCACTGTTGCAAAATTACTTCCTGAGGCTAAAAAGCTTACTGTGGTAAAGGAACTTTTTGGGTCTACAAGGGCCTTCTGTCACTTCAGCTATCTTGGTCATATCCCATGTTTTTCAAAATCGCACTGCTTAAGTGGAACAAGAAAAAGAGCTCTGTATCTGTCTGCTGCTAAACTATGATAACTACATAGTTACCCTGACACATACTGGTATAGGTTATGTTGCTGTGTACAACTTTATCAGTTTCATCCGCATGCACGGGTGAATGCTGCATCACATGAACAAATCACAGAATTAGGTTGGAAAAGCCCTCTGGTATCATCCAGTACAACCTCTGATCGGACACCACCAACCTCTGATCGGACACTAGAGACCATGGCACTGAGTGCCACGTCCAGCCTTTCCTTAAACGCCTCCAGGGACGGCGACTCCACCACCGTGAAAGAGTCGAAGCAGATGCTTTCAAATGCTAAACAAACAACCTGTTGGAAAGCCCGGGTAGTGATATTCCACCTTTTCCGCTGGGGCTGCCACAGCTGGCTGCAGCCTTCCAAAGACAGGCAGGCTTTGCCAGCAATGTCCCCGCGGTTCCCGAGGCAGAGGGCCGAGAGCTTCAAACCCGTCACTCCCCTGCTTCCCGCCGAAACCCAGGCCCTCCGCGGGCGCCTTTCCTCAGGAGCCCGGCGGGACGGCACCGCAGGGCTGCCGAGCGGGGCCCCGGGCACCGGGAACTGCCCCGCCCGCTGCCCCCTCGCCTTCCCCCGGGGGGACCCCCGGCGCCTCAGCGGGCCGCGGGCGGCGGAGCTCACCGGGNGCAGCGACACCCGCGCCCGGTCCGGGCGGGCGCTCAGCTCCGCGCTGCCGCTCACATGCACCTCCCGCACGGGCAGTGCCGGGGCTCCGACTCGTCCCTCCGGGGCAGCGGCCGGGGCCGGGGCCAGGTCGAGCTCGGCGAAGACGCGCGAAGGGAGTGGCGCGGGCGGCGCCATGGCTGTGGCTATGGCGGCCCCTCACGGCACCATGGCAACCCCGGGGCGCCACGTCACAGTGCCCGCCCGCTCCCGATCGCCGCCGCGCGGGCCCGGAGCGAGCGGCTCCTGCCGGGATCGGCCCCGGGGCGGTGGTGGAGTCACCTCTGGGATCATCGAATGCAGCCTGTGACCGTACGCCATATGTCAACCAAACCATGGCACAGAGTGCCACGTCCCGTCTTTCCTAAAACACCTCCCGGGACTGTGACTCCACCACCACCCTGGACAGTCCATTCCGGTTTATAATCATCCTTTCTGTGAAGAACTTCTTCCTCATGTCCAACCTAAGCCTCCCTGGTGCGGCTTAACGCTGTGTGCTCTCATCGTGTCGCTGGTTGCCTGGGAAGTCCCTCCGCCGCTCGCCGAGGGGGCTCTGCAGCGGCAGTGTCGGAGGGCCGTACCCAGCCGTGAAAATGGCAAAGGACACGACAAGAGGACACAGGCCATACCCTGGCTTAGGCAGGGTCAGCCAGAGCAGGTTGCCTATGTCCATACCCAGTTGCATTTTGAATGTTTCAAAGGATGGAGACTCCAGAACCTCTCTGAGTACTGCGAGTCAGTGTTTGACCATACTCAGAGTGAAAATACAAGTTTTTCATGCTCACCTGGAGTTTCATGTGTTTTAATCTGTGTCCATTGTGTCCTGTCACAGGGAAGCACTGAAGACACTCTGGCTTCCTTGTCTTACATCCATCAGGGATTTATATATAGACTTTCTCCAGGCTGTACAGTTCCAGCTCTTCCTCATAGGAGTGATGCTCCAGTCCCTTCGTCATCTTCACGGCCTTTTCTTGCATTCCCTGCAGTATGTCCGTATCTTCCTTCTATTGGGTAGTCCAGAAGATACTCCAGGTGTGCCTCAGCAGCGCCGAGCAATGGGGAAGGATCATCTCCCTTGACCTGCTGGCAATGCGCCCTGTAATCCAGCCCAGGCTGCAGCTGGCCTGCTTTGCCACGTGGGTGCATGATCTGCCTGTTGTCCTTTTCTGCTTTCCAACCAGTGAAGCCCCAGTGTGCCCTGGTGCACAGTGTTGTTCTTCCCCACATGCAGATTTTGGCTTTTCCCCTTGCTGAACTTTATGAGATCTTTCTCAGCCCAGTTCTTCAGCCAGTCTGACTGACTATGAAATGGGTAGCTCAGTGATGAGCTCTGCTTGTTCAGTGTCATTTGTATGAGGATTTTTGGGAAGGACTCAGAAGATGTCATTACTGTTTACATTTGTGGTACACTGTGTTTTGATTACCTGAAATCTGTAATCTAGCTCAGAGGCTGGAATGGTACTGTATGTTTATACAAGATCTTGCAGCCTTCAGAATTCATATTGCAAATGTTGGAAAGTCTGTGTTACATGATGCAGATAAATATTGCTATACTCTCCTCCTAGATAAAAAACATGACATGCAAAGACATCAAGATCTGATATTACAATTCAGATGAAGATTCCTTGGAGATGTCAGGAAACATAAATATTAAGGGAGCTGAAGCCCTGTCTTTTTCCCTCTTTGTTGCTCTGCTTGGTGTGGTGTGTGCTTCATGCCCTGTCATTAGACAGCTTCTGTACAAATTTCCTTTCCCATCATTAATATCACATCTGCCTTAAGAGGTATCAGTGACTTCTGCATGCTTTATGACTTTTGGAGTCTTCTGCCTTTGAAACTGGCTTTCTCTCCATATTTGCAGAACACTTAAATCTTCAAATGAAACAGATTGAATCTCTTAGGTATTCATTACCTCTGGAGATGACACTCCATGTTTCTCAGCAGGAGCAGCCAGAAGTAGAGACTCCTAAAATTTTGAGTGCAACTGACTTTGATCAAAGTTATATGACAAGACAAGGAGGAAGCTTGTAACAGAATCCAAAAATATCAGTGCCTAGTCACTTAAATCAATTTGAGAACTTGCATGAATAAATTCTGGGTACTGCTGACTGTAAGAAACAAAATACAAACAAACAAACAAAAAAAAACCCAACAAAACCCAAAAAACCCAGAGGAAATTATAACTGTGTATTCCAGAAATAAATTCTTGCATTAAATAGAGAGTTAAATGTTTTTGAAAGTCGTCTGTCACAGCTGTACTTACTTTTTTGTTGCTGCTATTGTTGTTTTGGTTTTGTTTAGCCAAGATGTATGTAGAGGAATTACTTAAATATATAATAGTATCAATAGACATACTCTTAAGTATTGAATGGTGCTTATCAAGAAATCATTAATAAACATTTTAAAGAGTGCTTGGATAATGTAATGAAGCCAAACTTCCAATTTTTTTCATGTTCAAGATAATTCTGATTTAACCATTAATTAAAAGTGATTTTCCTCTCTATGAGACAGCCTGTATCAAACAAAATCTGATACAGTATTTATACTCAAAATGTAGATATGCAATGAAATGTCGTAGGTGTTACTTCAAAATTCAGTGCTGTGTGATCTTTAAATCTTGGGGAACCTAGTGTGTCTTGTAGAAATAGTACATAAAAGTATCATATTTAAGAGCTTAATTGGATAAATCCCAGAAGATCTTTCTAAGGCCAGGTATAAAATTACCTGAAATGCAAACTAATCTATGGAGAAAGACTTTTCTTTGAAACAAGGTCAAATGTTACTGAGTGGTTAGCATGCACTGTAAGAACATCGTACTCTAGGGATCATTTAATAACTATAGTCACATTTTTGCTTTGCACTCTTTAAAGGTACATTGCAAAGCTTGAGTTTAAGTGTATTGAGAGTCTATCACTCAGAATTTGAATATAGAGCCAAATCTACAGATAATAATCTTTCTCTGACTTATGTTTTGAATAAGAGGCATCTTTGAAAATTATGTATTAATCTATTTTAGAGTTGGAAAAGCTAATTTAATTGTGAATATCATTCTGCTGACTTATAGTTGAATTAAAAAATTGAAAACTTAACTACAGAGTGTGAAGAAATAGAGATAGTGCTAAATTGTGTGTGGGATTTGCTTTTTTCCTTAGGAAACAGATGGTTTTATGTTTGGATCTATTTCTGTATGGTAGCAGTGAAGTGCTACATTGCTTATGAGTTTTAGCAATGGAGCTGGATTTGTTTAGTGAGGTAAGATTTTTAAGGTTTGGAATGTGTGTGACAAGGAAATTTCTGTTACAGCTGGTGCCAAATGCTGTTTTTGTGAAAGAACAATTTGCAGCAGCGATGTTGATTGATGTCTTTCTGTTGTCATGTGTGTTGGCTCCTGACTTAGTGTACTGCAAAACATTTAATGAATGGAGGTCCTGTGCCATACCTATGTATTACTTGGTTATTCCTTGCAATGGTTTTATGCAAAGTCAGTCTGTCACCCACTTCTTACATGGCACTGGCAATCGCTGTGTAGGACAAAAAAATATTACCTTTTCAGAACCATATGAAACTCAAAATTGAGAAGGTAAGATCCAAGCAAATGGAAAAGAATCCTTCAGAATTTAAAATTATTTTGTTAGAGTTCTAAATTACTGAATTTTTAATAATGAACACCAAAGAGTTCTGAGCTTTCACTTGAGCATCTTTTATCTTTTGTGAAGAAGCATGGAAGAGACCAACACTAATAGCTCTGTCCCTGTTGGTGTTTTATTTTCAAGATCAAAATTTACTGGGTAAGGTGGAGCCAATTAGAACTTAGATGATTTCTGTGAAATCTCCTATTTTAGGAAATGTGTGTCCTCAGGAAGCTTTTTTCCCTTCATGGACTAATGAGAAAAACAGATTTGCCAAGGCTTGAGGGGAGCATACTAGGACTCACAGGAGCTGAGGCTGGTGAGAAGGTTTTCCCTTTACAACATACAGAGGTCTAAAGAGAAAAGGAAATGCCTCCACTCCTCTCACTCTGGCTGTGCCTACAGACTTTCCAAGGACTGTTAATGATTTCTCTAGCTGTGGATGTCATTTGATGGAAGACACACTCCAGAATTTGCAGCCTGAGTAGAGGAAGTGGCTGTATTGCTGGAAAATATGAATGGGTTCATCACATTTTTACTTTCCTTTAAACAGGCTTCCTCCTAAATAGTGATATGACAAGATAATTTGTTTTAGAGGTAACTCCATACAAGGCTACTGACTCAGGCTGAATTCAGATGGGATCTGACTTTTTGTAGTTTTAAATTGGTCCTGTTAATATAAGTGGAGATTTCTTTACTCTGCTTTTCAAAGTGAACTTTAACATATAATGTGAGCAATTATCTTGTTCTGTGAGTGTTGATGTTGATTTAATCTACTGATTGAAAGCCCACAGTACAAAAAGAAGTAATTACATCATTCTTGTCCATTTCTGTAAAACTGTAAAGAACTTAATACAGTTGCTGCTGAAATCCGTTAAGAGACTGTGGTGAATGAAGCCCTAAATCATGGAATTGATAATGCTGTCAGAGAGAAAGTTAGGTTTAAGACTAGTAGAACTAAGATTTAAATCTATTCTCTCTGGTAGACATCCCTGAAATGTCTCATGTTCTGTGCTCAGCAGCACCTAAAATTATAAAAAATCACAGTCTCTGTTCAAGGTTATGAACATTACAGAAAAGCTAAGTGGCTCCTTGAAGTGGTCTTGAGCATTGCATTTGCGAGGAATTATTCTCTGTAAGCAATCAGTCTTTGCCTAAAATATATGTGTCAAAAGAAGCAATATTTTAAAAATAAATGATAAATAAAGTAATAACTTGAAGATAGTCCTACAGAACGTGATAATTAAAATGTAATTTTAAGATAGTGGCTTATAATAAACTCTTCATTAAAATTTACATGCCTAATAATTTTAATACCATTTATTTAAAATGTTATCTGAGATTTTGTAAGTTCTGAAAGAAATAACATATATTTTCTCCCGTCTATTATTTTATGATTTCTTAGACATTCACAATAACTGTGAATGAACACATATTAATGCTTCTCATATAAAAGCACTGCTAAACATCTTGGTGTTAATTTCCCACAAATACTTCTCTTTAGCAAGTCAGTAAATCTTGATAATTTCACTGCCAAGAACCTGACAGTTATAGCAATTATATGTTCAGCAGGAGCAATTTAAAGAAGCTTTGTGGAGGCAACCATACAATTGAGGAAAATTATGGAACGGTGAATTTTAAGAACAAAAATAATTCCTGTGTCCTGACCTCCGTAAAGGGCCACACAGCTTTCAAAAGTTTGGAAGTGAGCTGACCAAACTTTTTGAAGACTCTTTTGCCTTGATGGAAAGACTTCATATTATGGAGAGCCCTGGATGTTCTTGGACAGATCTTTGTTGATTAATTATTCTGATTGATAAAAAGGGATGAAATTATATGGCACCTGTATTAACAGAAAATGGAGACTAGAAGAGGCTGGAAATTAAGAAATCTGTTCATTTCCAAGCAATCTTTGGCAGATTTTAGGCTACCCACTTCTAAAAAGAAGTTCTGATATTACAGATTTTTTTTACATCCTTGTCTGTCCTCACTGTCTCGTGTTTGCATATGTCCTTTTTGTCAGGTGATTCAAGGCATGCCCTGATTCAGCACTTCATTATAATCAGCATCAAGGCAGAGACACTGCAGTCTGTAGTCTCCTTCCTTCCACAGGCAAAGTCCTTAATATCAGGCAAGGCTCCTTCTGCACCATCTCTGTGACTTCCCTCTCTCACAATTGATCACAGAGATCTTTGTCCTAGGTTCGAAATGCAGGAAAGGAGTTTTTATCCAGTTTCTTCCTGAGATTCAGTTCCCAGACCCTGTTCTTTGCTGATGGGTATAGTCTGATTTGCCAACAAGCCTTAAACTGAAGGGTCTGGGCTCAGGGCTGTTGTTTCCCCAGGGCAGCTTTTTTCAGTCCTATTCCTGGAATTTGTCTGCTCGCTTGCAATTCTTTTAATGTAATGGAAATTACACAATGGAAAATAGATAACTTTTAAAAATCGGTGCTTAAATTTGTGCTCCCAAGCTTGAATTAAGAAGTATTTTTTAAAAAATATTAAAAATACTCCTTCCTTATAAATTATTTATTTATTTAACTGTAGTGAACTTATCCCGGTGTCACGTTACTGTGACACAGACGAAAATCAGCTTCTTTTTCAGCAGGGAAAGTTATGGTTTCATGTCTTGAAGCACAAGATTAATTGGGTATGGGATGCAACAAATGTTAGCTTTCATTAAATTACCCAGGCACTTATTATTAGATTTGACCCCAAAATTTGAATCTCCTGTGTCAAGGAAATCCATATTTGACTGTACACAGACTGAAGATTTCCTTTCCTTAGTCTTTCTTTCTTTTTCATCTTTCAGATGAGATCTTACTATTGCACAGGTGGTGGAGGATAAGGTCAAGAACTGATCGCTTTAAATCTAGGCTGGTCATTGGATGATTTTCATCATTTCTAAAAGAAAAAGAAATGGCATCACATGTTTTAAATATCTGCAAGAAGATGTAACTTTGGTTTTGTTATGGATCTTTGCAATGACTTTAGGATTACTGTTAATTATGCCTATTGATCTGGAATAATTAATAAACAAAAAACCTGTAAAGTTGCCTGTAACAGATACTTTTTAAAAGTGTACACATCCAGAGATCAAGCTGTAGGTGATGAAAGAAAGAGATGTGAGAATAACTTTGGGAGGTGTGACAATTCAGAAATTAGCTGAAATATGGTGTGCAAGGGTTTGGATGCAGAGTGGAAGCAGAGGTAGGAGGCCCAGACCAGGGGAGCTGATAGCAAGAGGCTGCATTTGCTTTTATGTACTCGGGGAGATTAAAATTAGAAAGAGAACAGGGAGCAACACAGTGACAACCTTAAAAGGGTAAATGGAATGGTGTAAGAAATGTCTTTTTAACTTTTGTGCCAATAATTTTTTTCTCCACATGTTAGAAGTTACTGGAAAAGGCAACAGAAAGTGATATTCTTTCTGGTTTTGGCAAGCTTTCCTTTATTACCCCTCAGATTTTCCACAACGAGTGGAATTCTTCAAATTCTCACTTTTGAAGACCCTGGATTTTGGCTATATCCTCTGGGTTTTGCCTCCCCCCATTTCTCTGCACACTTTACTCAATCCAGCTGATGTGTTTTTCATCTTCTTCCCTACCTTTTACAGATTTTACCCACATTTCTGGAATTCCCTGAAGGACTAAATTCACTGTGTTACCACTCTATTCTTTATGTCCTTGCTCAGAAAATGTTTCCCTGGAAACCCTTACCCTGTTCCCTCAGAAAAGTTAAGCAGAGTTTTAAAGACTGAGAGTAGCATTCAGACTATTCCCAATGGTGCAGAAGATTTACCAAGGGTTTGGAAGAGAAGAAGTAGGGCAGCATGACCTGGAAGTGAGTAACTAAACACAGAAAGTAGATCACAAGTAACTGAGATTTAAAGAAATGATATTTCAATAATTTTGCAGGAATGTCAGAGATCGTTTCAGAAAATCCTCTGCAATTGAAACAGCAACAGGACTAGTGGAAATCTAAGTGATACAGCAGGAGAAAAGCCAAATCACAGTTAAAAGATCAGCCAAGAGAAAATGTACACAGGAAAAATCACCTATAAAAATGCTTTTGAAGAGCCCTGGTGGCACCCTAATTAAAAAAATGGCTCAGTGCCGAAGAGAGCAAATGAAAAGAGGTAAGACCTGCAGAGACAGGAGGGCAATACATGGGAAATGCCAGAAAAAGGGATGGTAGAGCAGATGGTATAAGGACAATAGTTTTAACAAGGCAGAGAGGTCTGTAATGTGAAAGCTGCATCTCAAGAGAACATTTGTGAGCATTCTTGGACTACGAATCTGGAAATTTGCAGTGCTGCTATTAAGTGTAAAATTATTTCAGAAGTAGAGATGACTGATTTCTAAAGAAACTTTTAAGTAGTTGTGAAGTAGCTGTGAACTGAAACAGGCTGCCATTGTCATTAGTAACCCTAAGGGACTAACATTTTTAAACACTTTTAAAAATTAACAGATAATCAGGATCAATTCCAAAGCCTTGCAAGTTACATAGGAGAAAGACTTGGGTGTTATTTCCTTTGTTTTTTTTTTTTTTTCCCCAAACAAAAAGTTTTATTTTTTAAATTGCAGTAGAGGGACGACTTTATTTTTCTCTGTGCTATGAAATGATTTGTTTTTACTTAAAATTTCCATGGGCCCTTTATACATACCGAGGGATGTGTAGAATACTCCTGAGCCTTAGAAATGCATCAGCTTTCTTTTAGAATATGTGTTGGCTTGGTGTTGAAATTAAGCTGGCAAGTTATTTTATTGTACGTCTCTGTACTACGATCTCTGTGGACCAAGCTTGAATTCCCCTCTTAATAATCTCTGTCCCCTCAGCATGTAAAAATGTGTCATATATATAATATCAGGCTGAGCCAGTTGAAGTTGTTCAGCTCCAGTGGCTCCTGTAGCAACATTCCAGTACTTAAATGGACCTGCTGGAAAGATGGGGACATACTTTTTAGCAGGGCCAATAGTGACAGGAAAAAGGGTGATGGTTTTAAACTAAAGGAGGGTAGATTCAGAGCAGATATAAGGAAAACATTTTTTTATGATGAGGGTGGTGAAACAATGGAACAGGTTTCTCGGAGAGGCGGTCAATGCCACAGTCCCTGAAAACGGCTGGACTGGGCTTTGAGCAACCTGGTTGAGTGAGGGTTGCAGGAGGGTTGAACTTGATGGCCTTCAAAGGTCCCCTCCAACACGAAGCCTTCTGTGATTATATGATACTACATTTTGTTTAAAAACTCGAGTATTTTATTATATTTTAATAATAAGTGGACTTCATATGTGCTAACTGTATTTCCCTGCAGTTTTCAGGAGACCAGTGTGGTCAGTGAGAAATAGGTTGGCCTTGTTAGTCCATGCCATTTTTTTCTATATTTACCCTTCCTCTTATTGTATTAATAAGATCTTTAATTAATTAACTAGGTTTAGATCTATAGAGAAAGGGAAAAAAAAGTCAATATTTTGAATGACCTTGAGTATGTATGACTCTAATATCCCTGTTTTACAGGAGGGACCCTACTTTTCACCTGAAATGGTGAATTAGAACTTTAAAAATACAGACCACAGGGAGTTATACAAATACTAAGGAAAATAGATAATTGCAAGATCAACAATATGGTTCTGTTTATACCAGTCTGGAGTGTTTTGGGAGTTTTCAAGGTTAGGTTCTTCACTCTTTCTCCTTGCAAGTAAGCAGAATGTAGCAACCTATAACTTTAGATTTCACCCCACTGTTGTGTGCCCCAGAACAGAGGGTTGTAACGGAGTCCCAATCATAGAATCATAGAATGGCCTGGGTTTGAAGGGACCTTAAAGATTCTGTAGTCCAACCCCCCTGCCATGGGTAGGGACATCTTTCACTAGACCAGCTTTTTCAGAGCCCCATCCAACCTGGCCTTGAACACTTCCAGCAGCAGGATATTCTCAACTTCTCTGTTCCAGTGCTGCATCATCCTCACAGTAAAACATTTCTTAAAAATATCCAATCTAAACCTACTCTCAGTTTAAAGCCATTCTCACTTGTCCTGTCTTTACAGACCCTTATAAAAAGTTCCTCTCCAGCTTTCCAGAAGGCCTCCTTTAGGTACTGGAATGCTGCTATAAGGTTTTCCTGGAGCCTTGTCTTTTCCAGGCTGAACAAGGCCAATTCTCTCAGCTGTTCCTCACAGGAGAGGTATTCTAGCCCTCTGATCATCATTATGGCCCTCCTCTGAACTTGCTTCAATAGGTCAGTATCCTTCCTGTGCTGGAGAATGCACAGCTGGATGTGTAATCCAGAATGGAGAATACCACATCAGTTGGTCCTTTTTTTTGGGTAATATTAGTCTCTCAGGAAACTGAGCCCAGAAGAAGGTAATTTTACTTTAAAATAGTAGGATTCTACTACATTAAAAGACTCTCCTGTGGATGTACTATTGAGACCTAGTAATTGCTACCTTGTTAAGGAAAGCCAAATATTGGAATACTTTGCAGCTCTCATTTGACTGTATTGTCCTTGAAAGTGATCACTGAAGTGTGTTAAAAAGGAGTTATTGCAACACACATTGAAAAATAAATACAAATGTTAGTTGTGTTGCAACACTGTGGTATGGGATTGCCATAGATGGGAACAGTTGAAGTCAATGTGGGTTATGAAAATGGAGTTTGTGTGGCATAAAATATGATTGCTGACTGGAGACCATTATTTTTCCTTCTGCCTTACTCATTTTGGTGTTCTGTCATATAATGCTGTTTAAATCAGCAATTTATGTAAATTGTTTTTGTGCAAATGGTGTATCCCATGAATCTATGAATCTAGTTTCTGCATTTATGAGGCATTTTTTTTTTTTTTTTTTTTAATAGAAGGAAAACTACAGTCCTTTTTTCATTTACTTTGTAGTCCCTGAGCAGTACTGAGAAACATGGAGTCAATCAGTGCAAATGAGTCAAGCCACATAACTGAAAAGCAATGAGCAAATGAAGAAATAATTTCGAAGGGGAGAGCTTTTTATTAACCTCTTTAACAGCATCCTCAAAGGAGCTGGGGATTCTATGTTCTCATCAACTTCAAAGAGAATTCAGTGTTCAATTCTTGCAGAATTGGGGGTACAGAAATGAGGGCCAGATGATAATATGATGATAGGATCACAAACACTTCTGAAAGGCAATGCTATATATAAAAAAATGTTTTGCCAATTTTTAGTATGTCATGGATTGTGCAGTGACAAAAAATGGCATAAGATGGCAGTAAGAGATTGCAAAATATAGTGGTTTGGAGTGACATATTCCAGTGAATCAAGCCACTGTCTTGCAATAAGGATCATTGTATAACAAGTGGTAAATGGGGATTGCTGGACACCTTCAGGACATTGTTTTCTAACTTTTTTTTGCATTTTTCTTTTCCTCAGATGAAAATCTCCACTGTACTTGACATTTATACTCTCTTATATGAGTGTGGGAAAATGTAATAGTTTTTCACACTGCATTGCCATCTGTGTGGAAGGGCTTGAATTTCACTGCTCATACTTTTTTTATCTGTGCTGTATGAAAATCACTCCAAATTTAGTGTCATATTAAATATGGTATCATGTGCTGATAGGAACAAAATAGGGTGAAACAACCACATCAATAATGCACGTGCAGCTTTGCAGCCTTGCTCATGAAGCAATGTGGACAGGGGACTGTTAATTTTATCCACTGCTAAACTCCAGTGGGGAGGACAAGCTACTGTGAGCCCAGACTGTGTTGGCAACTCTAGTCAAACCCCATGGTGGAGCTGGTGAGCCCTGTGGAAAGTTTTGTTAGGTTCTCTTGTGACACCAAGGCTCTAGGGTTTTCCCATAACCTTCCAGTCCAGGGCTATGACCCTGGACTGGAGACACAAAACTGCCTTCACTTGGCTAGAGAAATGACTTTTGAATATCTAAATAAATACTGCCTGTGATAGCTGTATGAAAAAGGGAGAGCTTTATTTCTGGAGACTGATTCCTGTAAGATTTGTCCAATTTAAGAACTGCTAAGATAGAAAATGTATGGATTATTTGCAAAATATAGGTGTGTAATTTCTCAGTACTAATGATTTCTTTAGGTCTTAATTGAAATTTTCAGTAATGACTTTACATTAGTATATAAAGCTATGTTCTGCAGCCCCAGAGTATACTTTAAGTTCCTCAAACAAAAGACTCACCTTTTCTGAATCCTTTCCAGTGGTGATGATGATAGCGTTTTTAGCTAGTGCTTTTTGTCCTTAGATCTGAAAGTGACTTATAAATGCACATATCTCTCACCAGAAAGGGCCATATGTGATCAAAATAAAATTAACATCAAGCAACAATGACCAATAAGTGTCTTCTACAGTGACTGGCAATGTATTGGCTGTATTTTATCAGGGAGAGGTAGATGTGGAAGAGACCTTTATGTTTGTCTAAGTTCATTACCACTTTAACTCAACAAAATTATTCTTTTCAGCATCTGTTTTAATATAATTGCTAGAGAGTTATATGATTATGCATGATTTTTATCTGATATCTAAGCTAGAGGTCAAAGCACAAAATTGACATTTAGAAAGATGATGTGGATTTGTCATGTTCCCTGAAGGCCTTGGTCTGTAAGCCAGGAGATGGATTGTAGATATGAATATTTTCATCTTTCACTGTAATTCACATGTACCTGGTTGCTTCCAATGAAGATTTCAACGTTTTAGGAAATAAAAAGCAAAAGTCAATTGATTCTCCTCAGCATTACTTTTTAATAACAATGTTTCTGGGAAGGTCAAGTGGACATTCTGTCATGTGTCTTTTCAGGAAAGCTTTGATCACAGGTGGCGTAGAAGCTCCTCTGCACTGTAGCACCAGATGCACCATTGGTGGGGTCAGTAAGGCCAATAGTGCTGTAGCCATAGTAAGTGTCGTCCTGGGGAGGATGACAGCAAAAATCCACAGGCAAAGTGTAAGCGTGGATTACGGTCTCATTTCACTGATAAAAGGGAGGGCTTCAGCTTAAAATTGCAGTAATAAATATTATCAGTATTGGACTGTATGATCTGTTATTTAAAAGTCCCTTTGTAACATTTTCTAATGAGATCTGAAGCTGTCCAGAGCTCTGGAATGGATCTGCTGATTTTTCTGTGTAGTGAGCTTTCCTGAAGGCCAACAGGGCTTTTAAACAAACAAACAAAAAAACCCAAACAAACAAACAAACAAAAAACCAAACCAAACCAAACAAAAATAAAACAAAAACAAAAAACCACAACCCTCCTCCCAAAAAAAAACCAAACAAAAAACCCCCCAAAAAACCAAACAAAAAACCCACAAACACCCCCCCCCCGAAAAAACCCCAACCAAACAAAAACAGGGCTTTTTTTAAAATAAAGAAAATGAGCTGTGGTTTTTTTGTGAGTTTTTTTAAAAAAATAAAATAAAGCGACTAGGTGAAAGGGAGCAGAAAAAAGCATACGCCATAGGAAGTACTTCACAGTTATTTGACTAGGTTTAAAACATCTGTGTTCATTGAAAGAGATGTAGTAGGCAAAATGAAGTCCAACTTGAGACTGAAATCATCAATTTATCCACACTTGTGAGAAAGACAGCGTAGCTTTAGAAGTAACTTAATTCTTTCTTTCCTTTTGCTAATGTTTTTGTTTGGTGTTAAATTCTTCCTTCATTGTAATAGTAAATTCATAATAATGAAATTACAGTAATGATACCTTTTACTGTATCTTTACCCTGTTAGTTCTGATGAGAAAGTGTTAAAGATCCCTTGGTTTTGATTGAATTGTGTTACTGAAGTTCCCATTTGTGTGTTTAATTCACATGGATTCATACAGGTAGAAGGATAGGAGACTTGCATTGGCAAACATACATGAACTAAAAGTATGAATTGTTTTCCTTCAATCTGCTTAGAAATTATTTTAAATTGGGAATCATTTTTCTTCACAAAATTGTTGTTATTGTTAATATGGTATGTGTTTGCAAATTCAAGTGCAATGGTGCTTTTTATTCTTGTTCTTAGCCTTTTGAATCTACAGAATTGGAAGCTCTCAGGTAGAATTCCATGGTTTTTTAGAATTTAATTGTTTACCCATCTTTACCCATTTACTTCAGGTGTGGGCCACTTTTGACCAGAACTTACAAAGATATTTCCATGTTTCAGGTTTGTGTTATGGTGGAAACTGCCTTCAAGTGAGAATTCTGTTAATATATGGAAATCAGAAAGTTATCTGTATGAGAACTTTTTCCTCATATGTGAAGAGAGAATGGATGCTCTGAAGTCAAGGTCTATCTTTTTTTTTGCCATTTTTGTCATGTTCAGTACAGTACCATGATTGACAACTTCTGTTTGGTAATGACGTGTTTTCAAGATTATTTTAGCCTCTGGCTTTTCTTCCTCATAATTCTGAATGACACAAGGTATTTTGAAGCACAACACAAATTATTTCTGATTTCAGTATGAAATCCTTGCCATTGATCTTACAGTGGAATATTTGAGGAAGTTTTCATACATTTTTCACTGAATGCACCCTCACTATGTTTGCTTTCTTGTGTACTGCTGTATGATACTGGAAATAATTGACTGTTCTGAACTGGTCCTCTTGTCATGAGAGGGAAAAAATCACTAAATTAGGCATGTGATGTGACAAGCATGGACAAATTTTAACAAAAAAATTTTTATGTATTACCCAAATCTAATAACTTCTGATGAATTCCAGAATAGAAGGAATTCTAGAATTCAGCTTGAAAGTCCATTTTTCACCAGGCTATCACAGAAAAACTCTTGCAATAAAGGTTTCTGAGAGAGTCTTGCACATTTCTTTGGCCTTTCTACTAGCCAGAAGCGAATGACAACCATATGGAACAATTTTGGTGCAGTTTATCAAGTTATGCATGACAGCACAAGATATGAAGTCAAAAAACGGCTAGACCTTCTGGACTGAAATGGGATAAGCAATTCATTGGCCCATTCTTAAAGATTCAAGGGAGAACTTTTCCTGCAATGACTGGACTAAACTGATTTGCTGTTCTGTCATAATCTTGATGAGTGCCTTTGCCCTCCTATTGATTTTCCCTTAAGGTCTGATCCAAAGGTAGTTCACAGAAAAGAGGTTCTTCCAGTGGGCTTTGGCTCATGTCAGTGAGTGAGGGCAGGTCAGGCATCACAAAGCTTGGCAAGAAAGGGAACCAAGTTGCAAAGAGCACAAAGGCAAAGAAAATCCACAAGTGACATTTCAGAGTGGAGTGAAAAATGACACTAAGAATTCATCTTGACAGAGTCAGACATCGAAAAGTTACTTGTCATATTTCCTTCATAGCCACAGGATAAGAAAGAAATGAGGTGGTGATTCATCGAACCTGTCTTAGATATCTTCCTTAGGTTGAGATGAACTGCCTCCTGGAGGTGCCTCTTTCTCTCCTTCGACTATAAAGGAGCCCAGGGGACTAGCTGACATTTAGGGAGCTGACTTTTAGATGATAAAGTTAGAAAATCCCTGTCAAAGGAATCTGTGGAAGTATCTCTCTCTTGCTCTCTCTCCTTTGCTTCCTCCTAGCCATTAAGACAGAGTTACAGGTAGGTCTGATGGCTTGAAAAGGCCCCCTCCTGAACCTCTGGTACGTCTAGAGATTATGCTTTCCTCTAGAAAAATCTCAGCTAGGAAGCAGACATCTCACCATTTGACCTGAAGTAAGTTTTCCTTTCTCTGAAAAATCAGGATTTTTCCAATTCAAGAGTAATAAGTACAATTGAATAAACTTCTTAGATTACTTACAGTGAGACTACAGCTCTCAGGGCAACTGCACCTCAGTTTCCTCCTAAATAGTATAAATATCCGTTATTATTCCTTCCATCCCTTCTAACAATGAGTTTGCATGCATTCAGATAAGTTTTTCCTATATCCCAGCTGCTGCTCTTACTACTGGACAAGAGGTGGGCCCAGGTAACACGTTCTTATTGAAATGAAAGACTGAATAAGTTGACATTGTATTTAATGTGTATCTTTACAAATCTGGCCCAACATTTAGTCAGGAGAATACATGCAGAAAAAATTTAATTTCTTTCCTCATATTATTGTATAGAACAGAGTATAGTTGTGTCCTTCACAGAGAATAAAAGCACTTCAAAACAAAATGTACTTTCTGTTTAATGCCATAGTGGAGAAAAACGTGACACCTAATTTCTTCAGACCATTTGTTTACTGGGTTGGGCTTGTGTTCACTTTTTTCACATTTTCAAAGTAGATGTTTTACAAGTAACTTGATTCTTAAAGGTATTTGAGTTCGAAAAATGTGTCATTCCATAGTCGTTTTTTTTAACATCATACTGTCTTTTTAAGGACCAAAATCTTTGGTAATTGATAGTCAATGACATTTAAGACTCTAAATTAAATTAAAAATGTATTTGGGCTATTAAAGGAATTAAACTTTAGATGCTTTTGAAAATTTAGACTTGTATATTGAATCAATTAATGACCTCGTACTCAGTTTTGAAAGAAAGTTATTTGACTAGAAGTACTACTTTTTTTAGTGGACCATAACTCTTCATTCAAGTATTGCATTTTGGTTCATTGTAAGGAAATATCTTTAGGAAATTATTAGTGCAAATGGAGGCATCCCTGATAAGACACACATGAGCTGTTTTGGAAATGATCATCACTTGAGATGCAGACTTTAGTTTCTCTACTTTTTTTCCATTTTATTTTTTAAATCAAATCACCAAGAGGGAGAATAAAGTGTTTGTTACAGCAAGGCAAGAAAAGGGAAAAAATAATTGCAGATAAAATGGATCTGTCAGGGAAATACTGTGAACATTGTGGTGGGACATAATGTAGTTTGAATTTGACAATTGCTAAAACATATATGGACACAGATTCTTCTCCAGAATCAGATATGTAACTTAAAGTCACTGTTTTTGTAGCAAGTGGAGTTTGATCATACCGATGCTATCTATTAAGAAAAGGCCAGCTCTGGAACAAATAGAAATATTACTTTTATTTTTAGTTACATATTCATTGTTTGATTCTGTACCTATGGATACATCAAAAAATAGCGAAAGACATTTAGTATAATTGTGAATACATGCTTCTTCCTGAAGTTAATATGAGCTGTCTTCAAAATGTGAAAGCAAAATATATAAAATAATAGAAGAGTTCACTCTGTATTGTAAAATATTTTAGAATATTATTATAATTAAGATGCTTATTAGTAAAAACATAGAAATAAGTTACTTTCTTCTCAGTGTAATTCTCTTGTGGGTTAGCCAGAATTTTAAGCTGTTGTGGGGATGTTTCTGTGTTGAAATATATGAAAGTAAGTTTTTCTTTATCTGTTCATTGTCTTAAGAAAATGCCTAGATTTCTAGCCTTCAGAAATATTTTGATTAGTGCTCATCAAAATAGTCTTTTAATATCCTTTCTGAATCCCTGCATTAATTCCTCTAAAGCTTTAGGATTAACTTGACTAATAAACTCAGTTCTGAATAAACTTAACGTTGTTCTTCATTGCTTATAAACCTATCTGTCTACAGCAATGAATCAGCCAAAAGCGAGAAAGCCAGAGGAAAATTAAAATCCTTTTTCATGTTTTATCAAGAAGAAACAATATTTTGCTTTCTCTCTAAAGTTGATTTTGAGAATAAGTCTTGAAAAAGTGCTAACAATTCTCCCCAGTGAGCACTCTCTTCCCTGTAATCCATGCAGTTTCTGAAACTGAGAAATACAGAGGAAAGAAGAACATAATTTACAAATTTAACTCTGAAAAATACATACACATTTTTCTCCTTGAGTTTGAATTGGAAGCTAGAAATACTTTTATGTAAAACAGTTATAGCCATTCCTGTGTTGATTTGGCACACCTTACCTCTCGTAAAGCTAGAGCATGTAGCCCATGTTGTGCCCAATGACAAGATTCAAAGGGAATGACTGCTGTCTGTCTCTTGATGGATTTGGACCACAAATACAAACATGTGATTCAAACTTAAACCTGGCACATATCCCCTGCACAGGGAAAAATGCAGTTGAATAGGTTATTAATAATGTGAACACACAAAATCAAACTGATTCCAGATGGTTTTGTGAATTCCAGTAACTCAGTAAACATTAGATAAATTGTTCTGTTCATTAGTCTCAATAGATGATCTAAGCTATTAAACAGGAATATGTAAGTTAAAAAAAGAAATCTATTAAGCATATGATTTTGTTCTGTTCCAAATTTTAGGCTCTTTCTTATGTTGAGCTATTATTTTAATGCAAGTGCAATGTTCTGGTGAGTGGGATAGAAGAATGACTCTGATGGCTTGGTTTTGGATTTCATACTGACACAAGCAACCCTGGTTCATGAGAGTTAAAAATTGGCAGTAAAAGTCACAAAAAAGGTATCTGAATATTAAAGTTGTAAACTCCGCAAAACACAACAACGCTTTTTTTGTGTTTGCAAAAGTTTTGAGTGAGTATGGTGGATATAATTTGCATGAGCAAACATTGTCACCCAAATACTGAATGGGGCTTCACGTACTTTTGTGCCCTTAGTCAAATGCTTGATATAATTTGAGCAGTGTCTTCCCAGCTGAAAGGTTTTGGCATAAATGACCGCTTCTCTTCCTGAAGGTGAAAGGAGCTGTGTTCCCTTCTGTGTTCCCTTCTAGGAGCACATTCAGGCCTTTGAAATGCAATTTTCATCTTTTGAATGCATAATAGGGAAAGGGTCCCTTTGTCTTTGGTGATGTATATTTTACCTTTAGACTGTAGGCTGAGGAATGCTCCTCTGTGGACATTTCTTTATGCCAATGTAGGTGCTGAATTTCAGCTATTCCTTTGCTGTGCCCTAAATAAGAAGTCATGTATATCAAATTTCCAGGAGCAAGAGAAAGTTCAAGTACAGAGAACTCTGTAAGGGACTGTAAATTACATCAAGCAATCCAGGCTGATTCTGCCCTTGTTCATCCAAGAGATACCTCCAGGAAGATTTCCCCCAGAGTGTACGTTTTTTAGGGCCTCTTACTTTCTGACATTGGGTAAGAGCATTTGTGATGGGCTGACAGCTTGGTCTGGGATGACATAATTTTCCCTTTCCTTATGACTACTTCCCACAACACCTTGGGTCTGTAGCCCAGGTGAAGGGCCTCAGTTTCCTGAGCAGGATAGCTGGGATGATGCAGGAGCCATTCTTGCCGAGGAGAGGAATATCTAGGCTATGGTAATGCTAATATGATCTCACTGTTCCCAGTAAAAAAGCTAGGTTGATAATTTGGGTAAAAAATCTGTCTTAATTTGTATGCTTATTCTTTTGTTTTTTAGAATGGCTGAAGGAAATGCCTATTTAAAAATTCAAGAATAAGTATGTTGTTCACACAATAAAGCATTTAAAGACATGTTCTATCTTAAGTATGAAAGTCAATCCATTGAAAGTGTGGTTGCTATGGCTTCTTTCATGGATTTTGCACTTATTGTCTGTAAAACATAGTACCTATCTGTGATCTCCACACAAGATGTCTCCAGACTCCTAGGGAAGTGATATCCAACAATTCATGAACAGGCTGGGCACCCAAATCCTGTATCATGTTTTACACTGGACCCAATGCTAAGTACCTGTCCTGGAAATACAATTTTTAAGCTCATGCTATGTACTTAATTTCGTTCTGAATTTAATAGGGATCCTTGGGTATGTAGGATGGGTATTAGCAATAGACAGCCCACAGGGATTGAAACAGCCTTTGGAAACAGAACTGTCTCACTCACCATCCTCATGATGCTGAGGTAAGAGTAGGATTTGCATCCTAGAGCTATTACATGAGCTCAGCTGTTGCATAGGAAACATATGTGCTTATTGGGGAGTAATAGAGTTGCTTTCCCTATTTGCCATTTGCAATTCAGCTCTCAACCAGGCAGAATGGAAAGTCCTGAGCCAGTAACCACTCTAAGCAAATGCTCTCCGAAGTTGTCCCACTGCAGACAGACCGCTGGATATCCAGGAGTACAAGCTTCCAGGGACACAGGGAAAAAGGGACCTGACAATGTTGGGTAATGGTAAGAGCCACAGTTTGGCAGAATGGTGTGACTCCTATCACTACTCATGCACTTTATCTAGTTCCTTCTAGTTATATGGGCATAAATATTGTTGGAATAGAGACTATTACCTAGGAGTCTTGGACTCTTAACTCTGTTCTGATTTAACTCCAGGCATCAACCACACAAGTGCTTTCTCACTCCCCCATGCAGTCTTGATGTCCTGGGGAGGAGAATCAGAAAAACAGGTAAAACCCATGGACTGAGATAAGAACAGTTTAAGAATTCAAATACAGTAAAATATAATAATACTAGTGCTAATAAACATGATAATGGTAACAATAAGAATAAAAATTTAATTGAAAAGGGGAAAGAGATATAAATAAAACCCAAGAGAAAAAAGTGATGAACAACACAATTTCTCTCCACCTACTGACTGCTGCCCGCCGCATCCCCAAAACGTGATCTCCTCCTCCTGGCCAATTCTCCCCAGTTTAGATACTGAGCATGACATTCTATGGTGTGGAATATCCCTTTGGCCAGTTCAGATCAGCTGTCTTGGCCTTGTTGCCTCCTGGCTTCTTGTGCACCTGCTCACTGCCAGAGCCTGGGAGACTAAAAACTCACAGAATCATAGAATGCTTTGGGGTGAAAGGGGCCCTGAAGATCATCTCATTCCAACTCCCATGCCATGGGCAGGAACACCTTCCGCTAGACCAAGTTGCTCAAAGCCTCATTCAACCTGGCCTGGTTAATTTTTTTTTTTTTTTTACCTGAGAGTTTATTATTGCAGAAGGCTTAAATGTGGAACAAAACTGAACTGAAATGGAAGCATTTTGTTTCATTACTCAACCACAATATTGTGTGGTTGTTCTATCAGAGGAGTTACAAAATAATTTTTATTATAACTTTCAAAATAAACTTGGAAAATCCTAAACATTTAAAAGTTCTAGTGGTGGTGGTTTAAGAAGAATTTTTCCCCATTGTAATCTTTTTTGCTTCAAATTGTTTCAATTCTTCAGCCACTCTCTGGTGTAAATAACTTTTTTGATGTAGTATTGTTTGTGAGTGCAGAAGATGCTGATGTGATGTTATGTCCAGAGACACTGGCAGTGTATCCAAATAAAATACTGTGGGAATGTGAGGCAGCAGTTGCTACTGCTGAATTAAATGTTCCAAAGGCTGTAAGCACAGTGATGCTTGAAGAGTACACAGCAAAAGAATTGCTAGGCAAGGATGTTAGCCCCAAATGCAGGAGGATTACAAACAGTAGAAATGCTCTCAAAAGTGACAGTGTTTCCAGATGATGATGCACTGGCAAGACTGGAAATCATTTTAAAGAGAAACTGGTCACCCTGTTACTGCTGCTCTTCACAGGAAAGCTCAGCAGCCCAAAGCTTGATGTTTGCTGTCTGCAAATCTAAAGGAAGGCAAGGTTGAGTGATCGTGTTCTTTAATTCAGATAGCCCAGCTGCTTTTGTGAAGGCATTTAAAGCTTTCAACTGAGGCAGCTGAATTTTCCATTGTCCGTTCCGTTGGACAGAATTTATATAGTTCTGAATGTTATTGTTTGCTCTGCAGTCATAACACTCCAGATGGAGCTGTTCTGGCGAGAAATCTAAGGAGCCTGAGAAATTCTGCTTTTCTTTCATTGGTGAGTAAGATGAAACTATCCATTGTCCTGAAGATTCCCAATTTTCCATGTTTTTCACTACACAGTCAAGAAGTCTCTGCCCTTCATCTTTATAGCCATCAGCAATATTTTGACTGTTCGTTAGTGCAGAAAATCTGTTCTGCAATAAGTTCTTGACCTAGGGTAAGAATTACTTAGCAACAACTGAAACATGAGTGTGTTATCAATATTATTCTCATACTAAATACCAAACACCAAACCACAACACTGAATAAGCTACCAAGAAGAAAATGAACTCTATTGCAGCCAAAACCAGGATAGACTCTCAGAAGGGTGTTACTTTATCCAAGTTCGGTGGGATTTATGTCACAGTGTCATCATTCCTGACATAAAAATAATAACTGAAGAACGACGGTTCAGTTGGGGGTAAGATTCAACTCTTTTAATGTTAATTGCTTTGGAGTTAATTGTTGAATAAGAAAATGGTCTAGGCTCTTAATTGTTGGACAGAGAGACAAATGACTCAGTCCATCCTGAAACAGGAGATGCTGATGAATCACTGAGTAGAAAGATACCTATATCAAAAAATACTCCTTTGAGTATGGAGGAAATGGAGAAAACTTACTTACCAAAAGTGTTGAGATTGTGGACAGCTGAAGTGGTGGAAGTCAAATTGCACCCTACATTTGCTATAAATCAGGGTTTGGGTTCCCTGTGAATCACACCAAGGGTTCCTTAATGTGATTGATTTTAAAGAGCAGATGGGATGTTCAAAAGAGGAGTCCAGTTCTGTGAACACAAAACTATCCAGTCTTCCTCCTGCATATATATGAAAACCTCCTTCCTCTTTCCATGTGTGAAAATGATATGATTACCCATGTGTGGAGGAGTTGCACACCAAAGTAGCCTAAACAACACAGGAAACAGTAAATCTTCTGGTGTGTACAATGAAGCTGCAACCTGAAGCCCAGGCAGCTTTCAGAGATCTGGAGAGCCTTTTGAAATGTTAGCCCTTCATGTAAATTAACTATATATATTTGAGGTGAAGAAAGCCATTATGGTTTTGTTTTATTTATATTTCTCTTCTGAAGAACGGTAGCAGAGTTTTAGGAAATGAGACATGCTGTGCCCTAGGGGAAAATCCTCCTGTAGACATGTTCTGTACAGGCAAGGACAGAGCAAGTCATCTGGTGGGCACACTGCTTATGTGCCTTGCCTGGTGGAAAATTGCAAGTTTAATTGGGTTTTTCTCCTGCTGGTTTTTTAACAATACTGAACCTGTCACTATGCAGGGAAGGTTGTATATGAAAAATGTCTAAAAAAGGATTAAGATAAGTGGCATCCTAGTGAGTTGTTTAGTGCTTAGGGCATAAATGGCAAACCTCAACAGACTATGACAACAATAGAAATAATGTGTAAAAAAACAAAGCAAAAATTACCATACCGTATGGCTTAGTTATATGCAAATCAGGGAGCATTAAATGTCAGTATCCTAATACTTTTCTAAGAAAGAAAATACAGAGCTCACAAAGCTTGTTAAACTGCCTGGTCCCAGTGGTGACAGAAATCCTTTCAATTCCCGTGTGGCACCAGCAACAATGCAGATTTCTGTATGCTGTACTCATCGTGTGTCAATGCCAACCTCAGGGCTTCTCCAGGAGACACAACACAGTGAAGTGAGCATTGGTGTGAGCCCACCAACAGATCTGGGTGCTGGAAAGCAGTGTGTCTCTGTGCACAGTCCAGCTTTAAGTTTCCTACTGCCATACAGGGATGGACAGCCTCAAAATGCCTGTCCTCTGTGCCCCCCCTGGCCCCCACCAAGGCCTGGATGTCTCATAAGGAATTCACAGTCAGCACTTGGAGGGGAATGTTGTCGCAAATCACTTTGAGGAGCTATGGGCAATAAGCTTCCATCTCACATCCTCATCCTTGCCTGGACTCGTAGTCATCCTGCCTGGGCCTCCCAGAAGGTGCTTCCCTCCAGACACACTGAAGTAAGTAGATTGTCTGAGAAATTTTCTTTAGAAGTGGAGCAGTAGTCATCTCCTTTAAGACATAACCAGAGGAAGTAGCAATGACTTCCTTACATGTAATCTTTATAATGTAATTCTGAGTCAGCAGAATACTCTATATGGGATACAATTCCATTCCCTTCTCCACTTGAAAGAATTCCTGTTGCCTCCCACCACCTAGGTGAGTGTCTCAGCCAGCAAAGTATAGATGCTCTGGCAGATGTTAAAGCAAAGAGGAGGGAGGACAGAAAAAAAGGGCTGCTAGTTACATTTTTTAAGCGTTCCCTAAAATTGAATGGGAGTGACTTAATTTCTAAGATATTTCTGTAGGACAGGGATCTTGGGAAAGAGTGAAACAGCTTGTCTAGCCCTAGGGTGTCCAGCCTGGGGCCAGCCAGCCAGGGGTGACACTTTTGCGTGAAAAGTAATGTTCCTTCACGCTGTCCAAATTAAGTGAAAACTTATGAAACACATCCACTTCTTCACAGTGAAAAGACTGTCAGAATTAAACCTCTTCTTTTACAATCATTCCATTTTTCTGGCACACCTTACTTGGAGAGACATGGTGCTTAGGTCTCTTCCATGTCCTTTCTCCCTGTTTTTTTCAGAGTGTGTCTACTAAAGCTTTTAGCTATTCTTCCTTTCACGGTGCTGTCTTTGATGTCTGTTTATCCCTGCTTCCATGCAGTGTCACATAATCAGATTGCAATGTCCTCACTGAACAAATCCTTCCTTCCAAGCAGAAAATATATCATGCTGTTGGACCTGAATAAAGGTATACCTTCTTTTGCAGGACCCATATTTCCAGTGTCATATCTGGGCAGCCAATCACTTAAGGTAAGTTCTAGGAGTCATGGAAATAGCCATGGAAAATTATTTTTTTTCTGAAATGCCAGCATTCTTTTATTAAAAAAAATAAATTTGCAAGTCTGATGTGAAAATAAAGAGGTACTAGAGACAAAAGTAGAATTCACAACACTTGTTCTCAATCTTTTTATCCCTTTACACTTTTGTCTTTATATTTTTAACAAATTAGTATGAAAATTTTCTTATTTAATGTTCAAATAGCTGCCATGGGTGTTTTGATAACTGCATGCATTTGACTTATCCACAGAGCACAGCTTAGTGGTATGACAGATGTCATGAGCAACCATAACTATGTTTTGCTCTAGAGAGTTAACTAATGCCAAAGAAGTAACACCACGATTTCACCACACATTCTGCACAAACTTAGGAATATATTTTGTGAGTTAGCCTCAAAGAACCAACTATGCTTGGGAAGTTCTATAATTTATAATGTTCTCTGCAGTGGGTACAAACCTGCAAGAGAAATGGATATGTGGATATGATACAAATTTTGTATTTGAAATTCACTTCTGTGTAGCCTAATGAGAAACCTAAGCACCACTTCTTGTCTGATGTTACAGAGAACTTGAGCTTTGTGTTTGCTATGTGTTTGCAATTTTAAGTTTAGCTAAATGAGTAGGCCTACTGCATGCTATATCACAGGAATGTTAAAACGCTGGGAATTTTCTTCTGCCGCTGTCCCTCACTGTCTGAATGTATGTTTATACTCATATGGTTCAGCCGTTTGACTGAACCATTTTTTTTTTTCATAGACAAAGTTGATTAAATCTTGAATTTTACTTCCTTCTCTACCTTGTGCTGTTTTCAGAAGATGATGGCTGCATTTGGCAGGGGCTGGCAGCACATGTGTTGTATGTCAAATATTCCTGCCCAAATGTAACCACAATTCAGTTTGAGGGGGAACTGCTACAAATACTTGTTTGACCTGTTGTATGTTTATACAAACCAGGCTACTAATTAATGGATTTCCTTTTCCTTATTATTTCACGGCTTTCCTGTAGATTTTTGTCCACTTATATATCAGCTAGAATCTGTGAGGTGGGAACTAGTAAGTATTTTAGGCTGTGCACGTCTTGAGATTTTTATCTGTGGCTGTATTTTTGTAGCCCTCAAAATAATAAGCATAATTTATAGTACTTTTCTGTTTAGTAATGTTAAGTTATTCCATCAGATCTCAATGTGAAAGTTGCTTCAAAGGGAAGCTGCTGGTTATGAACACAAAAAGTTGTCAACCTGTGAAGTGGTTTGACTCCTGAAGAGAACCTTCCTGTTTAAAAATACTTACACCCTTTTGTAGTATTTTTTGATCTTATGTTGAAGATTTTAAATTGGCTTTTGAACCTGTGTTAGGCATTTTATAGAGCTGAATTAATTGCAAGCTTTATGTTTTCTTTTTCTTGAAAGGTTATTCAGTTCCATTTTCTCCTTACAAAAATGCCATAAGGGGCTCCTGTGAACCCACAAGAGAAAATGAAAGCTAACAGTTAATAAAATGCATTTACCTGTGTGTGTAAGCTGTGACTAACTGAATTGAACTTCCCCCAGCACTGTTGTTATTATACACCATACATCTCCCACAGATATACAAGACTCAAGGTCAGTAGGGAACAAAAGTTTTTGTATAAATGCTGGTATGCAAGAGTCTTTCATCTTCTGAAGCTGTTGTGCCTGAAGTATGAAATAGCCACGAGAAAATTTGCTAAAATAGCTAATATTGTTTGCCTGTACACTCAGCTGCTTCTCACAGAGTGACACTTGCAGCTGCAAAGGGTTTCTCTAAGCAGGTACAAAATGATTGTGGTTCAGCCCACAAAGATTTTATAGTAGAAGGAAGTAGAGAGAGGAAGAGAAAGGAATCAGAATGGCTTGGTTTGGAAGGGGCATCAAAGACCATGTACTTCAAACTGCCCTGCCATGGGCAAGGACACCTTTCCCTAGACCAGGCTGCTCAGAGCTCCATCCAACCTGGCCTTGAGCACTTCCAGGGTTGGGGCATCCACAGCTTCTCTGGGCAACCTGTTCCAATGCCTCATCACCCTCACCATAAAGAATTTCTTCCTAACATCTAATCTAAGCCTGCTCTCTTGCAGTTTAAACCCATTCCCCATTGCCCTATCATTACAGGCCCTACTGAAAAGTTTTTTTGGTCTTTCTTATAAACCCCTTAAGTAATGAAAGGCCATAATGAGGTTTATCTGGAGCCTTCTCTTGCCCAGATTGAACAACCCCAATTCTGCTAGCCTTTCCTCATAGGAGAGATGCTCCATTGTTGACTTGTGCTTTAGCAATGACTGGGCAAACAGATGTTTTCCGTGGAAAGGGAAATGGGTTTCTCCCACTTATCACCTGCTCGAGCTGCTTTTAAGGACAGGACTGCTAGTGACAGTGCTCACTCTTACTAAGTGTGCTCCAGTGTCACTTTGTCTTAGAGATTATAACTATCTGCTTATATACTTACAACAAACTTTTTAATTCCTCAAACCTCCTTCAGACTTGATGAACCTCAACATTTTTCTTTCCTCCAAAGACTCCCACACAATCATCTCCTGATTGTTTACTAATAACTTACATTTACTAAATAGTACTAAATGCTCCTCTACAGGTACCTTTAAATTCTTACAATTTATGTGCCTAAACTCTTTATCTTTGCATCTTTTAATCAGTTTCAAATCCCACTACGGCATTTTGACATTTAACCCATGACTAATTAGTTTGCCTAACAGTCTTAAAAGAACATAATGAAAATCCAAAGAAATTATCCTTTACCAGCCTACTTTATCTATTACTAGCATGTTAGTAGACACATAACTTTCTCATGCACAATTGCTTTGTCTCTATTGCCTTTCCTCTCAAACACACAAATAGTGGAAGCCACACCTTCAGCATCACTTAACTAATTTCTTTGAAACTGTGCTAATTTGCATCCATTGAGGACTTGACCAGAAACACACAAGTCTAAGAACCTCATCAAGCAATCTCTTCTCATGCAATTAGTCCTTAATTGTGTGAGTAGCCCCATTTAAGTCAATAGTGAGATAGGATCATATATTTTAGCAGCTACAGGCTTTTGTGCTGAGGCGAGTCACAAAAAGTGCCCACATCTGCAGGAGCGTTTGCTTAGGTGAGACATCTCAGTGCTGTTCTCCCAGTGCTGGTAGCTCTGTGAGCTCTAGAATATTCCAGTCTTGGTTGTCTGCTCATGCTGCTGAGGGCTGAGATATTGAGAATGGAGGCCCTTCTCCCCACCTTTGGCCTTTCTCTGAAGGCTTATCTCATCCAATGTTCTTCATTAAGAAAATGAGATTACCTGTCCCAAATATCAGCTGCTGGGCAGCAGAGGTACCCTCTCAGTGATTGCAGCCTGGGGTATGTCTCTGACCCACCTCAAGGGAAGTGAGCACTTGAACTTGCATTCCCACGATGCCAAATATGTGCATGCTTTCTCTATAAATTCACAGATATTCACATAGGTTTTGTGGTTTTCCTGTGAGCTGCCTGAGAAGCCTGCATGTACACACTTGTTATTAGCAGTGACCAGACTGTGCTTGCTTTCAATGTAGCTTTTCTATGTACTGTGAAAACCTTCCTCAGGGGCTTAGCTCAAGCCGAGCCTGCAAGCAGCATATGTTAGTTATTGGGTTGTAAGAGTGATATACTGTCAATTGAAAGGGAGATGTTTCCTTGAATCCTTTATATTTGAGAAATCTCTCAGTGCCCCCAGGGAAGGGGAGACCTTTGTGCCTGACTAGAATGTCAGTGCTCTGTTATGGGGACCCCACTAAACAGCCATGGTACCAGAGGGTGGTTAGAGCAATAATTCAGGGTAACACACTGATAGCATCCCCATTCTTTGTTGGTTTATTATCAGCTTTGACAAGCATGTTGTCCGCTGCCAGCAACTGCCAGCACCCTTGAAGGACTCAAACTTTATGGAATAGCGCACTCTATTAGCAAACACACTGGTAATAGAAGACTGTGACAGGTTAAGGTTCAGAGATTGCCACTGGCAGTATACTGCCTGCAAAAATGAATTTGGAGCAATATCCAGACAAGCTCTAATCACCAATGAAAGCTAGCTCATGTTAATCATTTAGTGAACATAGAATAAGGTTCTTACCCAACTAGCATCCTTACGGGGACAAGACAGGTTCGGCCCACTGATGGATCCCAGAAGTTACAATGGAGCTTTCTCTTACCTTCCCCCCTACTTAATCTATATTATTTTCTTTGTGGGAGAAGAAAATGTAAATTTACGATTTTACATTTAGGTGGCATTTGAGTGACTTTAGTAATTAGCTTATGTAGGACATGAAAAGTAATATGTATTTTTGAGTTAATGAAGCAAAAATCAGCTTTTGAATACCCTCTGGATAATTCATTTGGATAAGTTCCCATTAGCTGCATTGTTTTCAGTGGAACAATTCATGCTGTGTTGTTCCATTCTTTGTTTCATATGTGCACTGATTTCAACAGGACATGACTGCAACACCTTTGTGCCCCTCCATCCTTTGTTTCAGGCCTCCCTTGGAGTGATACACCAAGCTTCTTCAGTGTTCCTGCTTCTGAGGTGTGCAAAGAGCTTGTACCTGGTGAACTACAGCCAATGTATGCATTCCTTGCTGAACTTTGTTTTTCAGTCTCCCCATATCTTATGTATATATTTGTGTGTCTATATATGCTCTTCCCCTCCACTGCTCTTGTCAGACACTTGGGTGTGCTCGGGGTAAGAAGTACGAACTGTAATTTTAAGCTGTTGATGCCTGAGTGGTGACCCAGGGGATTAATCAGTTTAGTGGTTTTCTGCCTCAGGCAGCTGAGGATGAGCACATCCCCATGTAGACCTGTTGAGGGGGGCCCCAACAAAAAATGCTTTGTATTATACAAAAACATCTAAAATCAAAGTATGAATGTAGGCCTGTTTAAAGCCAGAAGTTTCTCAGTAGGTAAATATGTCTGAAATGATCACCATCTTATTTTTTACAAGGCCTGGGTAAAATGGCCGTTACAGTTGATAGGTCTAGACGTAATGCTGCTATAAAGTATTTACTTAAAATAAATGGATGCAGATGCTGTAATTATATAAAAATATTCAGGGATGCTGAATTGTGAATAGAAACTGTTTGTCAGTTTCGTTATTAAAGCAATATCCAATGCTGATATCTTGAGAAATAAGAAGTATTATTGGAGAGCGATAATGCCATGTTTCTTATTTTGTAAGTAAGCACTGAAAGAGTGGTGGTAAATTCAGCCAGGGTACTTTGTGTAGTTTTAAAAGGATTCTTCAGTGCTTTCATTCCTTTCTATTGGTTCACTCTACAAATGGCAGCTTAAATATTTTCACAACTGCAGATGAGCAGAGGGCATATGCTATGGGGTCTCTCAGGCAGGAAAAATCACAGCATGTGGCAGTATAAATATGATATTGAACATTTACTGGTTGTTCAGAGACCTATGATAAACTCAGAGCAGAAACATAAGTCTTCCTTCTTAATTTAAGGCTATACCTAAATAATGTAGTCTAGTCTTCTAATTTAAATACAGGTGGACTTTTTCTTTGTTTGTTTGTTTTTGTTTGGGTTTTTTAAAAAATGTTTAAAATTTTTTAATTTTTTTTTTATTTGGAGGGGAGGGAATCATTAATTTACAGAAGAGTAAAAATGCTAACTGTCTTCAATTTTTAATTTGTGCTGTTATCTTTCATTACTGAGGTGGTTGAATCTTCTGGGATGCAGTATTCCTACACTTAGGCATAGGATGAGGCTGTGTAAAGGATTATGTGCAGGCAAATAAGGTCCCTTTTTCACTGCTCAATATTAAAAATAAAAATCTCATAAAGCATGAGACAGAAAACTCAATCAAGTTCATAGGTACTGTAAAAACTCATATGAATATGAATACTTTTCTACCAGTAATAAAAATCTAAAATGAAGAGGTAGGAACTAGAGTAACTTATTTTGAATGAAGGTACTGACATCTCAAATTCAGCAGGAGAGAATTACAGGGAGCCCAGAGGAAGCAGGGAACTAAGCTTAAAATAAATTATTTTAATTGACATTCATTGGGGAATATGCCCAACCATAAAACTTTCCTTTATAGGAAGCAAGTCTGCGGAACTGTCTCAATATGAAATGACACCAGAAGAGTTTTAGAAAATGCGGTGGGAAAGGAAGAATCAAACTGGTGGTGTGAAGCAGTGTGAGCTAAGTATGCACCTGGTGAACTCAGGGCTGGGTTTGCTGAACAATTAGTTGTATGTTCCAACTTACTGTTTAAAACAATTTTTTCTTTTAGATTGTTTGGGAGTGGCAAATATAACACCAGTTTTTATCAAAGGGTTGAAGAGAGAATTCAAGGAACTACAGAACAGTACCTCTGACTTTTGTGCTGGGCAAATTGGTAGAAGCTGTAACAAATGACAGAAAAGAGTAGAGAGGTGAAATACAGCATAGAGGAGAAGAGTCAAAGCAGATTTCATAGACTGAAGTTACCCTTCACAAATCTGTTCTAGTTCTGTGAAGAATATGTATGTAAGGGTGATGCATTTAATAACAAATTCTATAAATGGACTTTCAATGATATTTTTAACCACAGAGTCTTGATGGTATTAAGACGTCATGGATTAATAATTGGTTAAATGAAAGAAACCACAGGGTAGGAGTAAATGATCTCTGTTTCACAATAGAGAGGAGTATGCACAGCTCCAACCTCTGTTCTATTTAATGTATTCATAAATGATCTGAGAAAGGCGGTGAGTGATGTGGTGACAAGTGCTGCTTGATCAGACAAAATATTTCAGAATAACCAAAACCCAGACCAACTGCAAAGAGCATTAGAAGGATTTCTTGTTATTAACTGACTGTAAAATAGAAATGTCAGATGAAGTCTAGGACCCAGATATTTTAAATACTGCACCTGGGAAAACCAGTCTCAAATATATGTATGAAATTGTAATTTCCCTATTAGCTATGTCAATTTGTAGTTATTATATATAATTTTGTAAAAAAAATCATTATAGTGATTATTGATAACTGAAAGGCAAAAGGAATATTAGAAGTCATAAGGAAATGAATAGAAGATAAAATACCTCTTTGTCACTGTTACATATATGGAGTGTTGAATAGAGAGCTCATTTCTGATCCCTTAGTCTCAAGATGATAAAGGAGAAATAAAAGATACACAGAAGCACAATAAGGTTAACCAGAAATTTGAGATGGCTTCTGCACGTGGGGAGATTAAACGAGCTATGGCTTTTAGCCTGGGATAGAGACTATTGAGATGTGTTTGGTTCAGTTCAGTTGGAGGTGATCATTCCCTGTCTCTCCCAGCCTGTGCAGCATGGACAGCATAATGGTGCCATTAGACATCTGGCCTAAAACAAACACGAGGAAGTACTTTTCCACACAGCCTATAATACAGCTCAGGAGCTCATTGCTGTATGATGTGTCAGATGTAAAAGTCGAAATGCGAATTGGATGGATCTGGAGAAGCAAGGCCATTGAAAACAAGCTGTGGCACAGAGCAGCCTCAAACACCAGATTGCTGGGAACATGGTCAGCAGGGCTCTCTGTGTGCCATGGCTCCTGGCAGGAGCATCTGCTGATAGCCAGAGCCGGAGACTGGCTTCAGGAATGAATGGACCTTTGGTTTGACCAAAGTGCCTCAAAATATTTACGGTTATATCCATTCTGTCAGATATATAGAGTTAATGCTGTTCTTCACTACTGACTGAGTGATCAAAGGCTGTCCTGTGTCAGAGGACTCAGGTGGCTGCTGTGACTCAAGCCCTTCTGCTAGCAGGAGGCTGTGGCTCTGCTGAGCCGAGCCCTGCTTTCAGGCTTCCCCAGCACTTCTGCTCTGTCACTCTCCTGGACTTTCTTTTTCCTTCCCAAGCCTTGATTTTCTTCAAAGATGGGGTTTAAGTTTTGTTCTTTGTGGGAAAGATAAGTACAAGGTGGTGCCTCGAGGAGGCACATGAGCGTGATTCCAGCACGTCTGTGTGTTGGTCTCACAGCAAACGCCTTGTTGTGTTACTTCCTGCCATGCAGTGAGCAGCAGTAGCTCTGCTGTCAGGATCTTTCCCTGCCTGCTCACTGTGGAGGAAGGAAAGCTGTCCCCTAATGAGGCAGGTGATTCATTATGATGTGAAACAGACTGACTAGGGTTCCTTTGTAAATAACTTCTGGCTGTGTTTTCTGTCAGACGGGTGGAAGCTCCTTATTTGTATGCAATAATGACATGTGCTTATCAAAGACTGATAATGCAAGGAACAAACAAATGACATTTCCAGTATTAATATGTAAATTACATGCTAAGAAGAAATGATCAAGCACTCCCGAAACACAGCAGCAAGCACTAATTGCATTCCTTGCCCTTCAATATGCTGTGCACTGTAGATAGCTCTTTTTCCTAAATGAGCATTCAAAGTTATAATTTTTTCTGCTTCTTCATGCCTAAGTATTTCTGATATGTTTTTCCTAAATTTGTTGCACTATTTGCATATAATGCTTTCTTGTACCTCCTAGGAAGCTGATGTGACCAAAGGTTTGCTCGAACAGCCTTTGTGTGCTCTGATTCCCTGGAAATGTCTGTAAGTTATTCCTAGCCTGGAAACAGCAGGTAGAGTGCTGAGGTGGATTTCTGTGTGAGAAACTGTGCCAAATAACCCTTTTTTGCAAAAACATCCAGGCCTATTTGGAAAACTGATTGAGGGTTTTTGTTTTGTTCCTAGTACAATTTTTCTGGAAATCTATTCCAGAACTTCAGTCTCCAGATGGCCGGAAATCTCATTTCTTAGTGACCATTTTCTTCACATGTCAACACTCTCTGTGAATTTGGAAAGTTCTTCTCTTGTGTTTTCTCCTGGAAGCATTTGTAGCACAGTTACATCCTCTGTCCAGACGTGGCATCTTTGCTTTTTATGTGCTGAATCAATGATTCTGTAATAGTGTCCCTTTATAAGATGAATTTCCATTTCTCCAGTGTTCTAACCACTATTCCCTGAACGTGTGACAGTGGGAGTTCCTTTCTTCAACATTAGCTATTAGGAAATGAATGTGTTGTGTGGACTGGGGCCTTCCTTATCAGAACCCAACAATGCAGCTCCTCCACTGTCTGTACATAAGAAGTAGGATGACTGTGAATCCTGTGGAGATTACAGAGACTTGTGCAAAATACCTTTCCAGATCAAGCATCTCTGAGTGAAAAGATCCTGATAGAATAGAAAGGAATACTTCAATATTCAAAATAAACTACATACAGAATATGCAGAGTTGAACTGAAGGAAGTTATGTAGGACTCTTCAGGTTCATCCTTGCTCCTGTCCAAGGGACTTATGCAAGCCCAGACTGTGGCCACCCAGCACAGCCCTGTTTTGGGTAACTTGTGACTGCAATATTTAGGATTCTTTTTCCTTACTGTAGCTATGCAGGAGGATTACAAGGGGGAAAATTTGACATCCTCTTCTAGCAGCTACTTTTGTTGGCTGAAGGAGTGAATTGCAAATGATTTCCCAGCTCCAGTATTCCTTTGCCTGTTCATTGGCATTCACTAAGAAGAACTGGTAGATGCTAGAGAAGGAAGGGCCTGGTGGGTGAGACTAATCAAGAATCTCTCCTATACAGAGAGGGAAATTTGTATTGAAGCTTTATTTATGTTTTTAGATGATACCCTGCTGTACCTATCATTGAAAGAGGTATGAATTAGTTTAAGAGAGAGGATTCCTACATGCAAGTAAGAGTGGCAATTAGGCATTGTCAATGGCAAGCAGCAATTCCCACATGTAAGATGCCTGAAATGCTACAACAGCCTTTGCTTTCTGAAAATATGAAGTATTATTTGTTCTCACTTGCAGCAGGCACAGTGTTGCTATGTAGGAGTAGCTATTCAGAGGAGTAGATTGGATACACCTGGTTTAAGATAGTTTTAAAGCTGCTTAAAGCTTAGTCAGCTCATCTGTACTCATTGCACTTGTGTTTACTCTCTTAATTTCTTAAAGATGGCTTTTACACGGAGACACTAATAATTTCCTTTGCTTTAAAGTCACACTTCTGAATGTAGCAGTGAAGTGCTAGAGAGAGCTGGGGAGGGTGTTTTATTCATCAAGAAGCTCAAGGAAGACTTGAGGTGATCTCTCTGCCTCTTATGAAATTCATTCCCTTATCTAGAAGCTCTTAAATCATCCCTGGCAGAGGTGACATTATAAAAATAATTCTGAAGAACAGAAGTTCTTGCCCTTGGAATACACTGCATTGCACCAAATGGTAGGCGTTTATTGCCTTTTTTTTTTTTCTTTTAGGGAGTCTAGGTGGAAGCTTCAGTTTCCTTTAGTTTTCTTTAATTAGTTTTTGCAAGCTGATAAATGTTTTCCCCCCTCAAATGAATACCTTGTGAAATAAGTTACACAAAGAATAGCCAGAGTTGTGGCTGGTAAACCCCAGGGATTTGCTTGAGACACTTTGGGTTCTTCCCCGTCCCAGTTCCAGGGGCTTTGGGGAACTGAGCCCTGGCTTGCCATTCACCTCCTCTGAAGTTGTTTGAAGGTCTTCCTCCTTATGATAGTGGAAAAAGGTGGAAGCTGACAGCGAGGTAAGGGTGAAGGTGGTGAGTCTATGCCATTATATTCCATAGGGACCTAATTCAGTCTGGGTAGATTTGTGCACAGATAATGTTATTTTGAAGTAATTTTTGTTGTTTGTAGTGATTTGTCAGGACATATTTTGGAATATTGCTTGGTTTAATTTGTTCTAGAGGCATGTCAAGTATGGTTTAATAAGTTTGTTTAAATGCCGGTCAGGAGTTTTATAACAGAGTATTTGAACCCTTTTATTATGCAAAATATTTAGTGTGTGTGAAAACTTAGACCTGGTCTGCAGTTCAGCAACAGTAATAAACAGTTTACTGGTTTTAATTTTGTGCATCACTAGAGATAGAAAGGGGCATTTGGGTGGCTTATGACTCAGGTGTCCAAGGTGCCAGCTCAGATTTTAGTCAGGAAGATGAGACACTTTTAAAAGAAAATCCACAACTTAGCCAGGAGATTTGTCTGCAAATCCATCATATGGTCCAAAAAGCAAGTAGACAACTAGAATAACCTGATTTCTATAGCTTTGATATATTTTAGATCATCAACTTGGTGCAGCTGTTCAGTTTTTTATTTTTCTTTGAATATATTGCAACGATTTCTGCCACATAGTTTTGATACTGGTTTCCAGAATATCACAAATGGCTTGAAACAGGACTGAGAATGACAATGTCAGCCACAGCAGCTAGCACTGTCCTCTGAGCAGCTACTCAGTCTTAGTGACAGCTGAGGGCTTCTAATAAAAAAGTCATTTTATTGTGTACATCCAAATAATTTGCCTGATTTACAGAATGTGACAAGCAATCGTTGCCTTCAGATCAGTTCTGAGACACGGGAAGATGCTGAGAGGCTTTCCAGCGGCAAAGTTTTTAGCATAATAATCTAACTTACAGTATGGTGTTCTCTTTAGCATAACTTAGCTTTCCAAATTGGTTGTCTCTGACCTTGATACTCTCTCGTTGGGACTGTGATAATGGGGAATTTTGAGAGTTTTCCTTGTTATCTGATAAGGGAAATTCTATTTGGTAATCTGAGGGCAGTAGTGAACTCTCCTCTAGGAGACAGCTTCATGCTGTCTGGACAGTGTGAAACTCACTTGTGGGGTTTTTTGACGCATTATGGAATTCAGGTTTGTTCAGGAAACTTCTGTATAGGATGAAAACATTGCATCAGTTTTTACCTCCTTCTTGGTTGCTGGTTTGTGGCCCACATTCCTACAGGTGGGTGAAGTCCCTGGGATCCAGAGTGCCTTTGGAAGGGGTGAGCAGGAAGGCTGTTCTGACGTGTTTGGGGGTTGGAACAGGCTTTTCCAAAGACTTTCTAAATTTCTAGATTTAATCCCTAGACCATACTCATTTCAGCTTCACTTGGCTGCTTTTGTTAAAAAATGTGCCACTGATGTAGTGTTCAGCTGGATGTGAAACTTTCAAAGAGCTTTCAGGTGGGGAGGAAAAGAAGAACTCTGTTCAAAACTGCCACCAGATGTCTATCAAGCCTGAACGCTTAATGGGGCTGAAGTTGTGCTGCTCTGTCCTAAAGGAGATGTGCTCATGCACTGGAGAAAGGTCACTGACAACCTCCTGAGGAAGGATGTAAAGTTGGACATCCAGCAGGAGAACTTTGTAATCTTGACTGCAATAGGCTCCACGTAGGGATGGAGCCTGTGGAATAGTGCATTGCACTTGTGAGTAAACTGGGAGCTTGCTCTGTCATCAGTAAAACTGCTCTCAAGGACCCTTGTGACTTTATCGGAGTCACCTGCATACAAAAGGCCACTTGTGTGGAAGGTTTTTGTCCCAAATATGATAAAGAGCTGATATTTCATTTTTGCTTATGTTTAATTTTTCCATGCACCAGTGTTTCTGGTTGAAGTAATCAAGCCAGATAGTCCAACTGAGACCTGAGACCCTGGTCTGTGTCCCCAAACAGTGGCCTGGATGAAGTCATGGTGGCAAAATTCCATCTGATTTCAAAGAGGCCTGGCTGTCATCCGCAGCAATAAACTACCCCTGTCCCTAGAACTAACAGACTAAAACCATTTTCAGCTTAGCTTGTCATGCTTTACCTTCCACTTTATTATCAAACATCTTTCATATTGCAAGCAATTCTACAATGTATATAGAGATAGTAAAACAAGCAGTGATTCTGTAACTCCTGAAATTCACTTAGAATGATGACATATCATTCTAAGTTTTATTTTGTGTGACTTCCAAGGGGAAAAAAAGCATAAAAAAGTTTGAATATTTTCCTTAAAGACAGTTTATCTGACAGGCGTAAACTCTTATTTGATCTTGCTATTTCATTTTTCAAATAATGTAATTGCATATATTTAAGGGAACTAATTCATATCACTTAAAACCAAAATATTCTCCTCATCAGATACTAAAACTTTACTGAAGAGAATTTTGGCTTGTTTACTTTTGATTTCTAAGGCTTAAAAATGTAAGTAAAGTGTGAATCATTTTGTATGTGAATGCTCTGTTGTAGGAAGCTCCAGGTAATTTTTTCTGAGAATGGAGAGGGTATGTATGGAGGTGCAAGGCATATATATACATACATACGTGTGTGTATATATATATGTACACACACACATATACATATATATACACACACATGAGTAGATACATATGGTTGCTTGTGAGCATTTATATGTTAGTATTTATACGTATAGACAGCCCCACAGACATCAGTGCAGAGCTTCATTTGCAGGATGGGTGCCATCTGACTGCCTTCTTGTACTGCCCCAGAGCCAGACGAGGATAGGGTCGTGTAAAGAGTATAACAAAGAAGTTTAAAGAGGAAGGAGATAGTAAAGGAGGAAAGAAGGTGGGGATGAAACCACAAGATGATATAAATTTTCTGTGGGCCCAGCATGGCATTTATGAGTCATTGCAAAACACCTTTAATAAGAGGAGTGGGCTGTCCCTGACTGCTGTTAACATGTAAGGATCACTACCTGGCTGATAGATATTGCAGCAGAGGTAGGTCTTGAGGAAAGATTTGAAAGAGAAGATTTCCATCAGATCTGTTTCAAAGAGTACATGTTCTCCTTTACATCAGTTGGTGTTCCCAGAGATGAATCATTAATAAGCATTTTTTTTTCTGATGAAGTTCAGAGCCCCACAGCACTGAGAGCAGGATGAAAGTAAAGCTTGAGAGATTTGCCATGTACCCGACCCCACAAGGGCTCACTCCTCCAACAGTTGCCTCATGTTTTCTGGAGAGCTGTTGTGTGTAAATGAGCCATGGTTACGCAGTATAATTTCCCTGCTCAGCATGTTCTGGGAGTGTTTTTCAGGGTAATGTGAGACAGGCTGCAGTCATGGGAGTGACCTAAAGGGATTGGTGCTGCCGGTCCTGGCAAGCAGAGGACTGAACTGGTGCAAGTCCTGCAGCAAATCACCAAGTCTCCATCCAGGGCAAAGCTTTTGAGTACTTCAGGAGGGAAAACACCATTTTGCTAAGCCTGATTTCTTAGGTCTGTAAAAACCCTTTCAGAGTATGTGTATGCTGCACAGAACCAAATGGCACTGTTCTTATGGGATTGTGTCTCAAGAGCAAAAGTTGATTTAGTTCAGTCTTCAAATCCCTGTTAAAATTTTGACTTTAATGTTAAGGTAGTAAATTCTAGTTAGAGATGGGTGTAACGGGTAGGGATTTCCTTTAAAACTGATTTGTTACTTTTAAATAGGGTTTGTGTTTTTGTTGCCTATCCAGGATCTCATCTGTACAGCTTTAGGGATTAGAGTTTATAGGTGAATATCTACATGGTTTGCTGACTGTGGTACAAGGCAGGTGCCTACCTGTCACTGAGGACATGGATTATAAGTAACACATTCTTTCCTTTCTGGAGACAAAGGCAGGAGGTCCACTTGGGCTCACACCCAGCCTTTTATACCTTCACCTGTGTCTGCTCATGCTGCTGAAGGAAGGATTTATAGACACCTTTCTTGTCACCACAGCGATCACACAGTGAAAGTGGGGGCGTTTTCTTACACTCCCCACCTCCATGGGAGGCGACCCTGAGTTCAACATTCTTGTCCAATTGGAAATGGGGCTCCTACATTTGGGCATGGCCTACCAGGACTCTGTGAAAGAGGATTGCTCATCTGCAATATTAATGAGACCAGTCTAGATTTGTGCCTTGAAATTCAGCCTACTGAAATTTCAATGTAATACAGATTTTGGCACTAGTCTGGTTCATTTCTAGCTAGGGTGGTACTCTGATCTACATGTTATTCAAACACCCAGCTAGATGAGATGGATCTTAATTATTAAAGTGATAATGAAATGTTATGTAGATAGATTAATTTCATGCAGGCCAGCAGTTGAGCACTAACAGAAACTAGACTTGAGTCAGTCATTCCCGAGTCCTCCACAGTCTTTCCCTTTGCCCTTATTCAAGTGCAACAAAAAAGGTCAAGCGCAGTGCAACAGCCAGAGAGAAACTCTGGAGCACCATAGCTCAGGCAGGCAATGATTCTACTCACACTGTCAGCACTGGTAGCATTCAAACACAATTTTGTCATAGAATCACAGAATGGCTTGGGTTGGAGGGGACCTTAAAGATCGCCTAGTTCCAACCCCCCTGCCATGGGCAGGTACACCTCCCGCTAGACAAGGTTGCTCAAAGCTCCATCCAACCTGGCCTTGAACACTGCCAGAGTTGGTCCATATCCTGTATAGAAAGTCCATTACCCTAACTGAATGCATGTTCATAAAAGCTGTTTGTCACTCTCTTTATTCATATTATTTTATTGTTAAGTAAAGCAGACAGTTCACTGTCTTCTTCTTTCATGGAATAGCTCAAAGAAAGAGAGATGTTATTTAAATGACAAGTGTCTGCCTCTTTTTTCCTTTTCCTTCTTTGTGAGCTTCAAAAGTTTCCTGAGAATCATTTAGATGACAATTGTACTAACAGATGACTGACGTGAAAACTTGGGCATAAGGCACTTATTGTGCCTGTGACTCCTTTCTCACTCTCAGCAAATGTGATTCAGACCACTTGTGGGGTGGAGGCCACAGTGTCATGGGTTTGACTCTGGCTAAATGCCAGGCACTTAGGACGTTTGCTTTCTATGCTCTCTCCTGCTGCAGCTATGCAGAGGAGAGGAAAAACTAACACAAAACACTGGACTCATGAGTTGAGATAAGATCACTGATAAGGGCCGCACGAGATTCAGGTCAAGAGCAGGAGGGAAACTTAAAGTGGCAAAAAAGTGATTTATTAATCTAACAGAGTCAGAGGATAAATTGGAGATAAAAATAAGCTCTTAAGACACCATTTCTTCACTCACCCCTCTTTTCCCTCTTAAGGCACCGCTTCTCAGCTCACCCCCTCCCTCCTTTCCAATTATCCAAACAACTCCCAGGCAGGGGCAGGGTGTGGGGTTTTTCTCTTAGGTCAGTCCATCGCAATTCTTCTACTGCAGACACTGTTTCTCTATTTGCCCTCTCTCTCTATTCGACCAACAGATCTGG
>VZRL01001650.1:920444-990855 GCA_013397895.1 Origma solitaria | reverse complement strand
CCCCACTTTCTCCACTGACCTTGATGCCTCCATGTCGTTCTCCCTCACATATTTTTACCTCCTCCTCCTCCTTCCCTGGCTAAAAAGAAGTGCGTGCTCACATTGTTTTGATTTCTTAAATATGTTTTCACAGAGGCGTAACTAACATCTCTAATTGGCCCAGGTTTTGCTAGCAGCATGTCCATCATTTTCAGAGCCATCAGAGATTGGCTCTGCTGGACATGGTAGAAAATTTCCAGAATCTTTACTCAGGACATGCAAGAGCCATCTTTGTACCCCACCCTGTTCACTGGCAAAAACTGGGCCAGGCAAAACTACCACACAAAGAGTTTTGTTTTCAGGCTGCTAGAAAGCAGAGTCCTCCTGTAATTTCCAAAGAACATGACAGTAATTTTTTCCTCATTAGATGTAGGGCTTTTTTGTCTTTCTTTTTCTAATCTCTATCAAAACTCTAACTCTTTGAATCCTTTCTTAGTAATTTCATGTGTTGTCCCACTTTATTGTTCATCTCTCCCCATTCCTCCAGCCATTTAACCCTGAAAATAACAGATGTGTCCAACTTTTAGTTCAAAGAGAGGTTTTATTTTGGCTTGCTTTTTTCTTTTTTTTTTTTTTTTTCCTGAGCAAATATGAAATATGAAAACATGCTGCATTTTTCTGGTGAACAATTGTCCACAGTCCTGTTAACACTGGCCCCAAACATTTTGACACATGAGCTGATTTCATCCAAATTTGTCAGAAATGTAAAGATAAGAAAAATAATAAACCCCTACAAAAATAATAAACCCCTATGCGCCAATAGTTGGTCAGGTAGAAGAGGCAGAGGGTTCATGCCCCATCACGGGAGAAGCTGATGTGAAATCATGTTGCTAAGGCATCAGAGAGTCCAGAGGAGAGCACAGACTTGAGATACAGATCTGCAGGAAACCAAGTTTTGTCATCTCTGCTGCTTAGAGTGAGGCATTTAATTTGTCTTTCCAGAGAGAAACATTGAACCATTCTTATTTACTCCTAGGGTGTTATTGTTGCATTTGAATATTTTATTTATTTATTGAACTGTCAGTTATGATTAGTTTAGGTTTTGTTGATGCTGCTTATTGCATAGAAGACTTCTGACTATGACATCTGCAATGTGGAGTCTGTCACCTGATTTTTCTCTGCTATTTTTATGTCTGCTCATGTATCAGAGGGGAAATAATGGTGGCCCTAAGTGAGAAAATAGCTACTAATGGATTAGGATGTATCAAATGGATTGTGAGAATGAGATAACCAGCCATAACAGGGCTGAGGTACATAACATCAACCACAATAAACCTGAAATTTATTGGCAGCAGAAATGAAAGTCATAACCCAGAGAGGAAGGTAAAAGTTATATAGACTTAGATTGACTATGGAATAATAGTCCCCTTCCTTCTTACATTTTCTCTGAGCTAAGAAATAAACCTTTGACATCACATATTTTTCAAAGCATCATTTAAAGATAAAAATAAGTGATTTTGTTGACATAATGTCTATTTCCACTGAGAGCTGTATCAAAAAGATCAAGTAGATATCATCTTTCTGGAAAACTCAGATTAAAATATACTGGCTGCCAGTGTCTTCCAAGTGGAAGAATGTGTTAAAGACTAAGACTCGTTTTATTCCTTTATAAGTAAGTGAAGCTAGCTATGAATTTACACACTTCCTTTAATAGGGTCCCTAACTTGTGCTTTGTAAAAAGGTGGCAGTAAAGCTTTACTATATCAGAGTTATAGGAACATATTTCTTTGGTTCTCACTGGACAAACTTTCAGCTTTCATGGTCTCAGACTTAGTAGGACCAATAACACCTAATATCTAAAATTTTCATAAAGTTTTGGAGCTTTAAAATGCCACAGTAATTACTTTCTTCTGTCTCAAGATATTCACAGTAAGTTGCACATGACAATGATTCAGCAAGAGAAGGGTGACTTCTGCACAGCAAGTTATTAATGAGCTGAGTTTATCTTTTACTCAGATGTTTGACTTCTCTCATATAGAATTTTTGTAGACAAACTTTCTTAGCATACTTCAAGGCAGCAAAATAGAGGTAGCAAATAGGAAGTGTGTTTGTGGAAGGAAAGATGAATAACATGGGCAAAGTGGGCAAGAAAAAAAAAGATGGAATATTTTCCCTTTATTTTGGAATTTTATTTATTTTGCAGAAAACTCATTTTGGAGAAGAAAGACAGAACCATGTCAAAACATTACATTGCAAGTTGTCTCCATCTGTGAATTCTATATCCATTGCACCAAACTATTCAAAACTCAGCCGTCAGAGGGAAAAAAAAAAGCGGTAAGTGGGAATATATTCAAGCCTTAAAAATGTTTATTTTGGTAACAGTGCAAAATTAAAATCTCAAAAATGTTTGGGATTAAAAATCTTTAGAGCACACAGCTCAGATTAAAGTCTACAGTGATTTTGCTTAAATTTTAAATAAAGTACTTTGAACACAGAAATTTTGACTTTTTACCTCAAATAAAACCTAACAACAATTTTTATCAAGTCAAGATTAGCTACTGGGGAGGTGGGAATTGATCATTGAAAAATTTCTCACCTGCTCCACAAAGAAGTCTTAGTTGGCTTTGATTGCATCTGTGAAGAGCATTCTGTGAAATGGGTGAGTTGTGCTTTTTGCTCTTCCTTTCATCTCCATGAGAATGGCTCCTGTATGCTCAGAGCTTCAAACAACCACTGTTGTCACTTTTAAGAAAATATAGCCAAATTAACTGCATAATTTATCAAGATATTATGAAAATTTCAACACCAAATTTTAAAAAAATGCTTTGACTTATGACCTCTCCGTTATGAACTTAATTTTACATGACCTCTCCGTTATGAACTTAATTTTACATGATATTGAATACAAGTTCAACTATTTGGAGATGAGGCAATAAAAAATTATGGATTACTGAGGACTCTGCATAGCCAGATGTTCCCTTCTTACCCCTTGACAGTTCCATTCTCAACTGATAATTGCCAGCTCTGCTGTAATAAATCCATCTATTTATTGGTTATTTCACATCATTGTGAGCCAGCTTCCCCTGTCCTAGTGCTGCCCAAAGGTGGAACAAAAAGGCAGGCTCACTTTTTTTTTTTGTTCTGCTTCGAAAAAGAAAAAGGAATTATCTCTGGAATAAGAGTGACAGGATCAAGCAATATTGTAATGGTTGCAGTCAAAGTGGAACCACTGAATATGTCATTTTGTCAGAGTGCGCTGTCTGAAACCTGTCTCACTTTAGAGTTGAAATAAATCCACCATCTTATACCTTAAAATCTTTTCTGGCTGTTAGTAGCCCAGAAGACATTTTTCGTCTCAATTTTATCAATCATATCAAGCTGATACGAAAGTTTGCCAAGTATTCTATATGCTTACTATAGCTACTCAGAAGACTTTCCCCTAGTCAGTGATTGGGGGAGGAATAAAAATATATTAAATCTGTATAACCACCATGTTGATGTGAGTATTAGTTAATACCACATATAAATATATTAACATTTTTATTGATATAACTGTGTCTGCCTGGGCAGATTGCAGTAATTTATTTAATTTAGTGTTGCTATCAGAGCAGCAAAGTGAAGGGAGAAAACTAAATGCTAGACACAAAGAAGGGCAGGTAATTTCTGTCACTCGTTTGAAAACGGACGTTTCCAATCAACAGCAGATTTCTGTGAACAGAATAGGCATTCTTACAAAACCTACAGTAAATGAGATGTCATTTTTATTGATAATGATGCTATTTGCTCTAGAGAACTCTACTGTTACAAGAGCTGGTTCAGAACTTGCTGGTCCTGTCTCCAACAACCTTATGTTTCTCTCTGCAGCAAAGACATTAACGGAGTCCTATAAAGTAAATATTTAAGAATCTTGGGAATCATTCCTTCAAAATTTTGCATGAGCTTTTATCAGTAGCAGCATTTTTTGTCAAGATATACTTGCAGTACAAGAGAGGAATGATTTTCCCATTGGAAATAAGGAAACCTTAATTGTTTTTTTTATTCTGCCTTTGATAGAACACAGTGTTGTTTAGGCTTTGTGTAGACCACATTTTTACTCCCTGGGAGTACCCAGACCTGCAAAAAATGAAAAAGTATGGCACTAATTCAGTTTTCTTGTTTCCTTTCAATTTCAGCATCGTGATTGTGCTTGAGCATCTGGATGTGACTGTTCTCACTTCTGCCAGGGGACCAACTCCCACATGCTCTTCCTTCCCTCACCCCCGCCTGTTTCCTCCTTACCCCACCCACACCAACCTGCTCAGCTGAGAGGGGCCTTGAAAGGCTGGAAAATCCCATATGGTTGGTGAACGCTAGCAGAGACAGGGAAAGGCATCCAGCTGCCATGGCTGGTCTCTCTCCAGAAGAAAAGACTATATGTTACAGTTATGCTTTGAGAATGACTTATTGTTGCCTGTTTATCTGCCTGTTAGAGGCATTTTGTTTCTCTGCCTTTAATAAAAATATTCCTTGGTAAGCCATTTGTTTCCTGTTTGCCAGTGGGGACCGTTCACTCCCTGAGTCCTTTGTGCTGCTCATTGCATCAGGAAAACTTCCCCTGGTTTCTGGGTGAGGACTTCTGCTGCTCTAGCACTCATTTACTTTAAATGTGACCCCACCTATTACCATTTCCACCCAGGTCCTGGTAGAAGTGTTAAGAAATGGCTCCTATCAACCACAGTCTGGCCTACAGTGTTTATCCAGTACCTGTTTAAGAGGTGATGGTTTGTGTTGACTGCCAGACTCACCAGACTCAAAGATACTACAACTAGAAGGAGAAAGACTCTGTATCCTTCAACCAAACTGAGGATGGCAGTCTGCGCTGGGGGGACGTATTTGGGACCCAACACCTTTGAAGGTGAACTTTCTCTTGTGCCTGGTCCCGCTTTACCTGCAGAAAGACTTTCAGTGAAACAGTTGAAAAGAATATGTTAATGCCTTTTCACAGTATGACAGAGATTTAAATCATAGATTTTTTTTATTTATTTTTTTTTTCTTTAATAAACAGAGGGTTGTTGAATTTCTACCAAAGCTTTTAACCCTGCTTAGAATTTCAAAACCGGCTTTGGACTGGAAAAAATAAATCCGGCAGTGAAGGAAAAGATTCAAATCCTCTACCATACCCCCCAAATAAAAGGAAAGAGGAAAAAAGTGATACATCACTTTAATATTAAAGTTAAAAGGCTTTGATAGTGAGCAAGAACTTTGCAGAGGAGAAAATGATGGGGGGACAAATCTTTAAAGAAGGGAAAATAGAGTACTATTTTAAAAATTCTTTTATTCTTTTTGGATTGTGGTATTTTACAGAGCCTTACAGATGACAAAGCAGCTGCTTCCCCTGAGCCTGACAATGCTTTCTCCACACACCACTGGGCTGGTTTATTTTTTTCTTTTTTGTGTCACATTGATCTTCTCTTGTTGTGGTGCCTCTAACATGCCATTAAATGCCTCTGGCTGCCAATAGTGAGAAAGATCAGGTTCTTGTGGGCAAACTGCCATTAGGCTCTTCCTGACACAACTTACAACATTAAAGTTTGTGTTGATTCTTTGAAGATATTTTGAGAGGTTAAGATTACCTTTCTTACTGTTTTTTACTACTTGTACTGAAGGAGTTTCTAGGGGCCCTTGTCCAGACCTACCATATAGGAGTTTCACAAATGGAAATTAAAAGGCAGACCCTGTTTCCTAGAGCTTGCCTTCGAACAAGTGAGACATAAAAAAGGAAGTTATTATCCCCAATTTGCAGCAGAAAGTTTTCCACTGCTGCACAGAAAAAAATTGTACTACAAGCTCCAAATAGAAGTAATATGGGCAAAGAAGAATATATCCTAAAAAACGCACTTTCTTACAACCTTCAAGGTGAAGTGATGTGTTAGGCCAATAACACAAGGTCCCCATGGTGACTAACACCTGAAAACAGTTCATCAGTCTCTTGCTAAGGCTGTGGGTGGCTAGGGCAGCATCTCCAGCCTGTAGAGCTCTTCACACAACAGAAATCTGGCAAATGTTTGGTTTCTAGGTCCTGGAGTAATAACAAGCATCAAGAAATCTTTCTTTGACTGCATCTCTAGGCTTGTACACTCAAATACCCATGCCCCCAATTTTTTCCACCCTGGAACATACTTAACAAAGCTTGCCATGTATGGGAGTAATTTGCAGCCACTGATATTAAGGATGCTTGTATTTAATAATTGAAAAGAATTAGCATAATGCTTGGCTCATTGAATTTCTGTGGTCATTTAGAGTCCAGTCATGTTCCCGGAGACTTCAGTGAGTACAGTATTAGGTCCTTAATTTATACCTAGTTTTAAAATTTTCCTTGAAGCCCTAAGTTATACATTCATAACCAATTTCTCATACAACACATAGCTGCTAGAACTGTGCTCTTCAAAAGGTTTATTTTGCAGTTATTTATATTTGCCGAGGGCCTTGAGATGTAGAAAAAAATCCTTGTGAAAATGAAGAGTAGTGTCAATTTTTAGTGAAAAGTGAAAACTTTTTAAAGGAAACAGTACAATCCATATAGTGTCTGAACTTGACTTAGGAATGTCTTATAACTGCTAAGTGAATAGATCCTTTTAAAGTGGGAGGCATCCTTCAGTTAGAGGTAAGGCTAAGAAAATTTTATTATATATTTTAAGTTGGTTAGAGGTTAGAGTCTGAAGTGAGGTGTGCTTCAATTTGGCTAGTCAGCAGTCATAGGGAACAGGGGTGGAAGAGACTTTGGGAGCACTCCAACCCTGTGTCCTTCAAGGCTGGGCTATCTCTAGCTAAACCATGTTATGCCTCAGCTCCCTTCAGGCTGCCATCCCACAACACAGAGGGAAAGGGAAGGTCAGTAAAGTTTTATGTCCCCTTGTGGTTCCTACTTGTATTGAAGACCCTGACTGATTCTGGAGCTGCTGTGAGTTGCTGATAGCGGAAGGATTGCAGGGACTGGAACAACTGTTCCCTTTCCTTCAGGGAAATTACTGCCTGAGAGCTCAGAAGCGAAATCTTCGGAGTGCTACCTGGGGTTGCAATACATTAATCTGGACAAGCACAGCATAATTAGCTTTTCTGTGGCTGTGTTTTTGAGGGATTGAGGGTACACCACTGAATATGATTTGGGTGGGGTCAGATGTACTCCTCTCAAGTTTTTAGCGTTTTCCTCACGAGGAGAGGTAAATTGTTGTCATCTCCATTTGATAACTGAGGACCATGCAAGTGAGTGTTCATATTTATGCTCCTCGGCGGTTACTGTCCTCATAACTACTGCAAGCTGCTCAGAGCTTCAAGTAGGCCTAGTCTGTCAAACTGGGAGTCAAATTGTCTAGGTTTGAAAGACAGGTGTCTGCCAAGGAAGGCAGGAACCTCCCTTGGGATAGAGAATATGATCCCCTTCCCTGCGAATTATTATAACTTTGAAATCAAGTGTTGCTGTTGCGGTAGTAAGGAGCAAGGGAACACACACGCAGATGTGAGCAAGAGAGAGTTTTATTGCTGAAAAATCTACTTATATACATGGTAAGAGCCCAATAGTGATTGGACAGTGATCACCCACCCCCCAGGGTGATTGGCTGAAGCCCTTACATCACTCAGTTCCAAAACATAGATTAGAAAGAGCAAGAAGAATTCAGCTTATCTTTGTTTCCCACATGATTCGTGAGAAAGGAGAGAATTCTTAGGACAGTGCATCCACAATCAAGGGGCTCTCAGAAAAAAGATATGGGATAAAAGGAATAACAGGTCTTTACTAATATTTATAACAAGGCAATACAGAATATTTATAACAAGGTAATACAGAAACAATGGTTTAAACTGACAAAATCAGAATACAACATGTCAACCTGTTAGGGTGGTGGTAGCAGTCCAGTTAAATGGTGGCTGCAGTCCCGTTGGAGTGATGGATGTGGTCTTGTTGAAGTGGTAATCCTGCAGAAAAGGTCTCACTGCAGGAAAGGTCGCGACAGTCTCTGGAGGTTCAGTGGTGACTCTTGATGAGTTCTTCTCTGGGAATCCAGTGGAAAAGTAGCCCGGTGTTCCAGGGTCTCAGCTGATATGCAGGTAGGAATGTTCAGTTCCTCCCCTCTGGGTGGGGCATCTCACAATGGGCTGATGTAATGTTATGAGTCTCTCCTGGAGCTCTTGATGGCCCATTAGCAGAGATAGCCCCGATGGTGTTATCAGGGCTGAGTCATGCTGGACATAAAGAGCACTGCCCCACCTGCTCTTTACAGTTTATGGAGATGGTAATAGAATACATACTTTTGGTTGCACCTTCCATGTAACCTAAGACGCAAATATATGAAGCCCTCTGCAATTCAGCTGGAAGTGCACACTCGGGTGCCTGGAAAGGCAAAGGGAGAGCCAGCAGAGACAGATCTTGTCTGATGGTAGAGAGGCAGATGCCTGCTCTGTCTATGCCTTTCCAGGCAGAACGACCTCTCTTACCTTATTCCGATCTCCTGCCTGGACAGTCATCCACTTCTGCTTTTTGAGAGTAGTCAAGCTCTTCCCTGAAGTCCACAGCTCATCCTTATTGCTGACATATCCCCTTCATCCACCACAGTGAAAGGCACTCTGGTGTGCTTCTGCTGTGAAGCTGAATTCAGCTCACGCTGGAGAGACCACTTGGACTGAGGGTTTGCATGAGCGTGAGGTGGTGCTTAGCAGAAGCAGGAAAAAAAAAATCACTAACAAAATGAAATTTAAGAGGAGATAGCAGATGAAAGTAAAAAAAAAAAAAAAGGTAGGTAGCAAGCTGTGATTAATATGGGAAATAGGTAACAAAAAGAGGAAAGTTAAAACATGAGTAATTAAAAAAGACCACAGGCAACACAGTCAACATTATTTATGCCAGAAGTGGTTTTGATCGGGGAGAAAGCAGAGGTGAAACAGATGAACTATGAGTGTTGGTCTCTCAGTCCTGCTTTCTTTTAATTAAGGATTACTTCTTATCTCTATTTTTTCTAATGAGGACTGCAAACCCCAATTGGGGATTTACCAACAGTTTCCTCTGATTTTTGTTTTCCTTGTCTTTTTTTTTCTCTATGACATTGTGATACTTATCATCTTTGCCTCTCCTTAAATAGGTCATTTGTAGGAAAATGACAATATGTGCCTGTCTGAAGTATCAGCAAATTTAACACTCAGAAGACAGTAAGTGATGCTTTCCTTAAAGGCAGGCTATGAGTCAAAGAAAACAAAAAATATACTAGTGAGATTCATGGAGTAGGCGAGGACATATTCCAAATTAGAGACTAGTGTCAACAAGGGGTACTGTATGGTTCAATTATATTGTTTTGGGGTTTTTTTAAGTATATGTGTAGTTCTTATTTACTTTTTAAGTATAATAATTCCTATGTCATCTGGCAGGAAATTTAGGTTTCAATTTTGCAAAGGTGGAGGTTCCATGGTACTAGATGCTACATGAACCCTGGAAATATGCCTTCATATAGGTGGTCTTTTCCTAAACTATATACATCAGAAATAGGCCATTGTGGAATGAAAAACTTGGTACAGTTGTAAGCACTTTAGTTACAAACGGGAAGAAAGCTCTAAAAATCAGCCTTTTTAAAGTGTAAAGTAAATAGTTCCAGTCTTCTTCAACACTGATCTGGAAATGTACTGAAACAAACTGATTATATTGATGTCATGAGAAGATTTCTTGACAGCATCCACAGAACCCAATCGCAAGAGTAGTTACAAAGCTGAGTGTGAAAATCTCATTGGACTATTACAGGAATTCTATAGGTTTATCGGAGTCCTGCTCTGTCTCTCTCTCTCTTTTAAAAAATTACTGCCTTCAGAATTTAATTTCTGTATATTAATGGCATAGGTGGAAAAGATGGAAAATCAATATGGTATTTCTGGATACAAGGACATACATAAATATGACTTTCTCCATGATTAGAAAGATTTATGTTTATTCAGCCTCTGTTTCATCTTTCTGCTCTCCGTCCAATGGTAACATAAATAATATTAAAACAATGCACTGATTCACTTTCATCCATGTTTCTGGTTAGTTAAATTATTAATAAACACTTGGTGCATGGATTTCAGCTAAATTTAGCAGTCTGCAGTGCATACATTTATATCTGATTTAGCTTTTTAGGGCTCCCTTTATTGTCAGTGTGGGGAAAAGCAATCCCAAGGAGTGATGCACATCAAGAGTTTTAGGTTAATTTCTTAAATGAGATGAACTATGCCCTAAAGAACTCACCTTCCTCCAGCTAGATCTGTTGCAGATGTCTTGATTTGTAGACATGAATCTTACCCTTACCCTGTGTAATTTCTGTGTGTACCTGGATCATCGCTTACAATCATGTCTAGCCTGAGGCAACCAAAAGCACTATTCTTTTGTGGCACGAGGTGCTGCAGAGAGTGATCTCCCTTCAAGAGCACCCACTGTCTGGTAAAATAGCCACTGCTTTTTATGAGTGTCCTTGGTTGCTTTTGTGAAGGCATCTAATTCTTCTCCTGCTCTGTTGAATATCTATCAGAGTCAGTCTTTCAAAAAATGTGGCAGAAGCATGCTCAATGCCGTGACTTCAGTTTCACTCATGTGGGAAAAGGGTTTTAGTATCTCCTGCTGAGCAGGAGCTGGAGAAGCACCTCAGGCACTGAGTAGACTGCAGTTAGATATGAAGGTGCCTTGAGATTGTAAATGTGTCCAGGGTTAAGCCATAGCAGAGAGGGCATTTTTTTAAAAAATATTTTTTAAAATTATGGTTTGTTTGGAGGTCTGTTAGTTTTGCCTCAGCCTCATGTCAGTGGCTCAAGTCCTTTACTGGATGTAGCTGTTAATAATATTTACAGCACAGGGATTTATAGACACATTTATTCTGGAGGAATCTAATCACTGCATTGCTTTCGTAAATGTAGCTGTATCAGAAGCAAACAGTGCATGAATTATATGTCTCAGCAGGATTGATCATGCCCTTAGGAGCTAACAGCAGCACCCAGAGAACAATTACATTCTCCTGCTCCCAATAATGAAGTATTATTTAGAAACAGAAAGTCATTATGTAAAACTTTGAGAGATGATACAATTACATTACATTACACATACTTTTGTCATAGGCCTTGCTTCCTACATAAAATTTAAATGCCTTCTGAGAGGGAATTCTGTAGGGTTGGTTTCCTGCTCTTGTGCTCCCAGGCACTTAGCCTTTCTGTTAAATGATGAAAGAGAACTGTTTAGGATCGGAAATATCACATACTCTGAAAATTCTAAAACCTCACTTATAAAAAGAAGTAGTGCTTGAAAACAAGCAGTAATCATATTAATATTCAGTCAATTTAATATTAAATAACCTGTTAATTTGTCAGTATCTGTTTCACATTTTGATTTACGATTTTCTTACAGCAATATGTAACTCAAAGAAGTGAACACAGGCATCATTATTTCTAAGATTATCTATCCTTCATAGTCCACTTGATTTCTTCTTTAAATCTGTAATTGTTTACAGATTTAAATTTAAGCCATAAGTTTTTTTCTTCTATTTGCATAATAGCTGGTCTTTGTTTTGCACCTGGATTTCAACTGATGCATGGCATGAGCTGTGTGATGCGAAGGAAAATGAGCTGTGTTAGTCTGGTCTGTGCAGCGTTCAGTAGTCCCAAGGCAAAGCTCTGGTGAGTGGCTGAACTGTGGGGCTGGGGCAGATGCCACCCCTGCATGGAGGCACAAGTGGGAAGCAGGCAGCAGCATGAATGGCCAGGATAGATCTGCTCTTTCACAACCTCTTCTGCTTTACCTATAGGACGTGAGATTAGGGAAATAAACTGGTTAGAAAGGCTAACACAGCATTTCCAAAACATCTCAGTAACACTCCTAAATCTTGAGGATTTTTACCTCAGGCTGGAACAGCAGCAAATATGAGTTAGTGTCTGAGCAGCCTGGCATTGTCTGAGTGCATCTCATTGCTCTTGCCAGCAGTTTTTGTTTACACAAGCTTTTCCTTGAAGGGGAGAGATGTCAGGCATGTTTCATAGCAACCTTCCTACACCTTAAAGGCCTTTTATTTAACTAGGACTCTGCCAGAGTGTGAAAAGAGTTCAATGCTAGTTCTTAAAGAAGCTCCCAGGACCCCATAGGATAAGCCCACAGCAAGCTCTGTCCTATGGAAAAAAAGCAAGGAACTGTTTTAAGTGCACCAACAGTGTGTTATTTAAAGGCAGTTGCTTCTGCACTCCTATTTCTGTCTTGGTAATTGATTGTGGATGGTTTCAGCAAATGTGTTGCATCAAGAACTCGTTAATATTAGTGGAATTGAACCAGGGTTGATTTTTTCACCCACCATCTCCTAGTATTTTTTGATGGACTGTGTTGCATGTTGCTTTTTAAAATAAATTCCTTGGCAACCACATAACATTAACAGTGTGTGTGTGTGTGTTTGCATGCTGGGAGAGTGGAGGTCCATTGGAAAACTTGTGAGAAACTTGGGACTCCAAGGAGATCTGATTAGACCTGGTTAATCATTTACATGTTTAAGATTTTCTACTTAAGCCTTACAGCACAGAAACTCTGAAGCAGCTCCCCATCATAATTGATTACTTCAGGAGGCTGCTAAATGCCCACAGCACTGGAATAATACATAAACCAGTCCACCTTGCCCTCCCAGGAGCCATTTTCCAACATTTTAGTCACTAACACTGCTGAGAGCTCTAAAAATGTATTAAAATTTTAAATAGGTGGACGTCCCCACAGATTTGTTATGAGAACAGCATGGTTGCATTTTGACAGTATTTAAACTTTATTTCAATTATTCTCAGGAATATAATGCCTTATTCCCTTCTATATTCTATCCAAGCTAATAAATTGTTGTTGAAAGCATTACATTGCAGAAGCCTGTCATTAGCATCTCACACGAGCTGCATTTTTGATGTGGCAGTCAAACTGAATTAAAGCATGCACGGATGCAGTGTGATAGCTCAGTGACTATCCTCTTCCCAGTCATCCCAGGGAGTGACTTTGCACAAAAATCAGTGCCACAGAGCTCCTGACGTCTTCCCATTTGTTTTTAATCCAACCCTTTCTGTGATCCCTAGACACAGAGATGAGAGCTTTGTATACAATCTTGTTTGCTAGATGCTGACTCTCTCTTTACACATCTTTGCTCCTGAATTTCTGAGGGTCAGGTTATACTCAAACATCCTCAGGTCCAGCACTGCTGGTGACCAACCGTGACGCTCGGAGCAGCTCCAGATTCCGGACAGCCCTGAGACGCAGGAAGCTGCTTCAGTCCCTCAGCTGCCAAATGATGCCTGCTCTTCTCTGTGCCTGCTAACAAGTGTGAGATGGTTTTTGTTTTCTTCTATGTTGTCTGATAAAATGCCTGTGTAGTTCCCACTTACTTCTGGAAAGATGCACTGCATTTCAAAATTGCCAGCTCCTTTATGAGGAACAGTAGTTTTCAAATTATGCGGTGGTTTGTTTTTCAGTCATAGCTCTCGCTCCTGGACACAAGTCATTGCAGGAGATTTTTCCCTTGTTTTAGACAGAAAAAAAAAATGCACAGTTGTTAATTTTAGTAGTTGCAGTGAAAAACCCCAAAATCATGACTCAGATTACCCCAATGGCAAATTAGAATGTAAGTAAAAATTATGCAGCATCCCATATTCTACCAGAATTATTTTTAAAAAAAGGTCTTTTGTCTGCCTCATAGTCTTTGATTATATGTAATTGATAGAGCTGATGTTGATGGGATAGTGCTACACAGATCCACACACTCCTTGTGGACTGTGATCTTCATTTTTAAGCCCTCATCTGTCTGCACCTCCTAGGGAAGCACACTGTGTCTCCGGTAACCCCATGGTTTCATTTTACAGTGCTGAAGCTTCAGACTCAAGAAAAAGATATGTATAGACTGAAAAGATACCTAGGCTAAATGTGTCTCCTTGTACAGATATCTTGTATCAAATATCTTCTTGTGCAGAAAAGAGTCAGAAAACTTGGATAGAAATGACACAGAAGATCTGAAGGAATGTCCATCACGAAAGATTTTAACAAGAAATTTGGCAAACCCCTTTGAGAAAAGACATTGGGACAGTGAAGCACTTGGGCAGGGATGGACTAAGTGTTGTCTTAACATCTTTTTCAGTTCTCTATTTTCTGTTCTTGGACTCTGTGAATAAGTGATGCAGGACCCTGTGAATCTGAGTTTTTTTCCCTCTGAAAATAATATTAAATCAAAGACAATATTAATATTTTTATATGTGTGTGTAATTGCTTTCATCTACGAATCATGTATGTCATTAGAGATGCAAAATTGGTTTTGATAACAAGTTGTTTTTCATAAAGCTGTCTTGACGGGCATTACTTCTGCATCTGGTTTTAGATTGTTTTGTACCTTCCTAAATGACCCTGCCATTTTGCTGTGCATAATTTTTTTCTGTGTTTCTAGTTACCATTTGGGATAATGGTGCACAATTAGCGATATTGCAATCTTCCGGAAAGTCCTCCAGTGGTCCAAATTATTTCATATCCCCAGACAAGCTTCAGGGCTTATTTTCTAACTGCTTGGGTGCAACAGCCCTGGTGTAAGTAAATCTAATGGAATCTGTAGAAATCTTGAGTTTAACTCTTGGAAAAGTGAGATGGAGTACCTGAAAGATGGAGCTGTTTGTATGCACAAAAATGGAATACCATTGTCAGAAGTATCTTACACTCTGTGGTAACAACGGAACTTAAAACTCCAGTGAATTGTGTGCTTATATACCAATCCAACAGAAAAGGCAGCTTAAAATTTCTTTTGACATCTGTTTCACAACAAAATTTACTGTTTTTTTCAGAAAACAGCAAATGAAAATATTTCTGTTTTGTTTTATAGAAATTATGGTCTAGAAATCTGAGTGTGACAGTACCAGAGAAACAGTTTTCATTTTCTGTCTTGTTGAAGGGGATTGCAATAGTGAAATAGCAGAAATCAGTTGTAACAATTGTTTTTATTAAAATGGCATTTACCTTGCTGCTCTTTCACTGACTATCAATCTTAACTGAATTAAAACCAATGCAGTAACAAGTATACATTATTAAAATATTTTTCCTAATTTGTTCAGTGAGATGAGCAACTCTATGTGCACCATGCCCTCTTTGAAAGTAAAAACAATATGAGAATATGTGTAGTTGTTAATTACTTTCTTTTTACTAGTGAGCTGGTATTAAAAGGAAAAAAAAATTTCTTTTCTGCCCTGTGAAAAGACTATAAGTCCATTTCTCAAGACGAATCATCACAGTATTATGACAAAGGAGCTGTTTGTCAAGAAGAAATATTTGAGATAGATCTATTTACAATCTGTAAATCTTCAAGTTGTTTTTCCTTATCCGAGGGGCTGAATTTGGATTTTTTTTAATATCCATATTAATGCATTTCTCTAAGTGGATATATTCTATGCACTCAGAAAATCCACAGACATCCAGTGAAAATGCAAGTAACTTGCTCAGGTTTTGTGAAAAGCATTGAGAAATTGACCTTCTGTTCCGTGGTGTTTCTGTAAATAAACCAGTAGTGTGATTATGTATTTATGAACTGGGATTAGAAAAGTAAGTGTACAAAAATTCCAGGATATTAAAAAAAGATAGCATTATTTTAAAAGTTTTCCATATTTAAATTCTTGCCTTACTTGTTTTAAATGGTAAAAAGACCTAACAGCGAAAGACTTAAAGTGCAGAGTTAGAAGAACAGGTTCTAGTTTACATCTGGTGTGTAAGGAAAAATGGTGTCAAATATTTGATTTAGACATCACAAAGATAGCATCCCATTCTGCTCCCAGCAGGAATTTTGTGATTGATCTCAGTGCTAATAGGATCAAACAGAAATACAAAAGGCATGTGGAAGTGAATAAAAACAAAGTCGTAAAAGAGCAAGACTGGCAAAATGGTCTGCACTGATACAGAAAGGATGGCAATCCTTAGAATTAGACCGTGCATTGAAAAATGCAACACTGCTGTTCAAAATGTATAAATTGCCTGCAAAAGGATTGATATGTGTAAATGTTCTATCTGCCTCATGAATATATTAATAACTGGGTTATATAGATTTATATATGGCTACAACTGTTTGGTGTTCTGCATAGAATAATTGTTTGCCAGTAGCCTTTCTAGCAAATAAAAAAGAAAATTTGAAGTATTTTGCAATAAAATAGACCATACCATGCCTAATCCAGCAAAACCTTTACAGGGCTCAACGTGAAACAAGAAGTTCCACTTACAAGATGCTTTTAAATTTATCATTTGGTGGCACACAAGCACATCATTGACATTATTCAGCATTATGAGAGCAATAGTACCAACAATAAAAGATAATGAAATAAGATTTTTATTTAAATTTTGTTTTGATTAATGGCATTGTTGTAAAATTTTACCACAGTTGAATAGAAATCAGCAAATGGAAATGAAAAAGTAATCTTTCTTCAGCTCATATCTTGAAACAAGACTGAAGGAGGCTTCAGTGAAAGGCTTTTGAATAAGAAGCAACTTCTTTGTGTGCAATGCTTCCTAGTGTAGAAGAGAACCTGTAGGCAAACTTTTTTCTGTCTTAGATCTTAGAAGAAAACCCACGTGATAAGGATCTGAAAGATGTGGCAGCAGTCCTTATCAGGGAAAAATAAAGGAATAACGACTCTTTCCATTTTCTTTAGAAACTTACTTTGGGATTAGTATTAGGATCTAAGGAACCCAATTGTTCCCATGGAAGAGGAAGGTTCCTAACCTAGGCTAAAAGTCAACCTTAAACTTTCAGCCTGCTAAAGTTAGTGTTTCTCAATACAGTGTTATTCACTTTAGTGTTAATTTATGCCTCATTGTCACATTTCCTTCTTGCAGCACAGCTCCAAGTATCATGTCTGTACCTGGCTGCCTCACCCAAGCTTCCAACATGGAAGAGGAAGGAGCCTTTGCCATCTTAGGGCACAGGAACACCGTATGCTGTGTTTAGGCTGGAGCCTGTTTCCATGGGGTTTGGTCTCATACTCACCACATTCTCTAAATTATACTGGACTAATAGCTTCGGTTTCATTGAGAATTATGGTAGCTTCTACCTATCTCCATTCACGAAAAGATTTTGGTTTGAAATCAAGTGGGAGAAGATATGTATGCAGCATGGTTTAACAAATGACTCTATTTCAGGAACAAGAGCCAGAGCAGCAACCCTAGTGCAGAGTGGTGAGGACCTTTGCAAGGCTGGATACCTTAGTCTTGTGGAAAGAGTAAGCTGATGGAGCTCCAGGTATCTCTCTGTTTTCTTTGGAACTGCTTTGGCATTCTCTGTACAGCACTGCATTGTGTCAAGTAGACATATTGGTAAAGTTAATATATGCCTAATAAGCATATGTGCCCCATGAAGACAGCTTAGACAATTTTATGTAGAGAAGTTTCTTAGAAGAACTGTGGAGCTTGTGACAGAGAAGCAGTTAATTCAGCTGAAAAAAAGAATCTAAAAATGCACAGCATGTGTTTGGAAAGGGGTGTTCAAACTGTGTTACTTGATAGGGCATTATGAAATGATTATTTTTGAAAATATTTTGGCAAAATCTCCTGACAAGTAACAGATAACTTGCAATTTGTATTGCATGTGCTCCAGTAATAGCTCTGGAAAAAAAATCTGTGGTTTAATTAATGAAGTTCACTTTCTTTGGAATTCTACTTTTTCCTGGGTCACAGGAGAGATGAACAGTGTTGAAATAAATGGGTCCAATCACTGAGAAAAAGAGAATTTTCTTTCCCCATGTTAGGGAAAGGAATACTGTCTGTATGTTGGCCACAGATCCAAGGATAGCGCGTGTGGAGACTGACTGAAACTACCAAACTTATGAATCATGCCTAAGTGTGAGATTTATGATAGTCTCCCAGACTTCCAGCTGTGGTTGGTGGAGAGATGGGAATCCTCTGAAGGTAATTCACAGCTGGAGCCTAACTTAGATTCCTGAATCACCCCCCAGAAGTACCTGTAGAGGAGACTTAGCCCAAACCTGACTTTGGCTGGCCTTCAACCTCAGTGGGAAGCTGCAGGTTAGGAAAAGATCGTAATTCCCTTCTCCCTTTTATGCCAACATAGGCTCTCCATATGTAGACTGTCTTCTAGATCTGCTGCTAATGCAGTGATTCTTGGCCTTGACATTCATAGTTTAGGTGCTAAATTAATTTTCTAAACCTTAATCCAGATTTGTTGCTGAGGAAAACCTGGTGAAAAGGCTGGTTTGAAAAATTTAGGGATCAGAGGGGAATGAGTTACTGGAACTAACTTAATGTACCTCACAAGAGTTGCTGAATAAGAAATGATGACAAAGCAGTAATGTCAGTGTGCAGGGTCACTTCAGCATCTTTTTCTTATATAATGATAGGGATGTAGAAGTCAGGACCAGTCCTGTGGGTTTATGAGTCTCCTGCTTGTGCTGTCTCAGGCAGTACAAATATTCCATTTGTACTGCTGATCATAGGAATCATTATGCAGTTGAGGAGAAAAGGGCAAGATTACTGATTAATAAGTCTTATGCATTTAGGTATCCAAGGAACAGAGAATTTAAAAGGATATTTATTTTTTTCTCACATTAAGGGCATCTCACAGAAGTTGCATTTATTTTCCATTCTGCAATGCAGAACTCCTTCCTGATGTGTCTATGTACAATGATCTCTTTACAGAAGTACAGTTAAATGATGGTCTAGATGAGAGATGAAGTCTTCCTTTGAGGCATCTAAAACTTCCCCAAAATTACATTTCTCTCTAAATAGCACCTTCCAATGACTGCTTAGGTACTAGTCTTCAATAAGTCTGGAATTAATTTTAATTCAAGTTGCTTGACATTTATATTTGTACGGGAAAAGGATGAGAAGAGCTTTTAATTTTTATTCTTTGTTTTCCTTTGTTGGTACTAAACTATTATGCCAGGTACTTTTCTTGTGAGTTTTAGAAGAGACATTCCTACTAGAGATCAGTTTGTTTATTGTGAAACTTTGCATGTGCCTCTCTGAGGTAAGAAAATGAGCAAAGGATAGAGAGCTGAAATGCTCAGAATTGTTCAATATCATTAGATTTTGCATCCATAACAGGCTTCTGAAAACTTCTGTCCAGCTGCTGCATAGCTTGGAGACATTGAAAAGTCTGAAAGTTGATCTAGGGTAAATCTGCTTTAGTTAGATCTCTCCTCTGATTTACCAGGTCGTGAACAGTACAGGGTCCTATCTCTAGCCTGAAAACTCTGAGAAGACTCCCAAGAGAAGTCTCACTCTCTCCTGTCTTTGCAGTGGGCTTGGGAAGCTAATTCCTTGGGAACATCCCAGGATGGAGTAGCAGTCACATCATGGGATACTGCAATCCAGAACAAAGGTCTGAGTTTTTCCCTGAAGGACTGGCCTGGGCAAGTAGTGTTGGAAGAAGGACATGAATTACTGCAGTTGTTCCCACCCCAGATGGAATACTGATTGTAGTTCTGCTTGTTTCCTGGTGGTGGATGAGCAGCTACCCAGGGAGTTTGCAAGGCCTGCTGATGGAGCAAACAGCCCACCACACACTTCTGGTGCAAAGGACCATATAGGAGGAGCCAGAACTGTGATGTTCTTCACCGTATCTTAATATGAGTCTGGCTAGGGGGTAATCAAACAAACCTGAAACCCGTGGTAACTGATGCTGAATCAGGAAATGCAGGGTATTTCACCCATCACAGTCAGTCTTCTGACAGAGAATACTACATTTTCTGTACTGCATTTTGAATGGAAATATAGAGGGTAACCTGACCTAAGCTAATGATTCCCCTGGCCTTTTCAGTGTTTTTGTCTATTTGTATTCCTTTATGGAAGGCAGCTGGTAGAACACATGTGTGTTTGCACATGCAGCATCTTGGGACACCGCGCCATAGTGTGAGGGCCAAAGCAAGCTGTGGCCAGGCTGAGCTATTTGTTGTGTAACTGAAGAATGGCTTGTTAATTGACTTTGGTTTAATTTAACAACTCATTCAAAAGAGTTCAGAAACGATCTTTTTCAGTTGACATGTTTGCTTCCTCCAATGTAGATTTCAATTTTTCATCAATTTGCTTCTCATTTTTTCAGCATCCTTCTTGATTTTTTTAAACCAGCCAAAGCTGACAGCTGTTTTAAGCAGGTTTGAAACCAACTTATGCTGTCAGCACTGGAGTCTATGCGCTTAAAAGTATATGCATACATATATTTATTTATATTTACACATATTTCATTTTACAGCATGAAATTAAAAGGTAGGAACCATTCAATTAATATATCAAAATGCTATGAGCAACTCTTGCACTATATCATAAAAGCAATACATGGTAAATCACATATATTTGCTTGTATATGACAGCCTATTTAAGGCTGGAGTCTCACCTACTTCAGTTTCAAACTAATTAAAAGTGTCATTTAAAACTACTGAACTTGTGTTTTGGCCCCACAGTAAATCAGAGTTTCAAGGTTCTGTGATTTCCACTAGCATAGAATGTGAAGTAGTTCTGAACTCGCACACAGAAAGAAAAGCAAAAATATGCAGAAATGTTCTGCAGTAAAGTTCCATCAGTGTCACAGATTTTACCTTTCCTCTCACTTCATTGTCTGAGCTGCTGCTAGACTCCGGTTTAACTCTTGCCCCTCTTTGCAAATGAACACTTCCACAGTGTGGAGCAAGATGTAACTTTCATTTCCACTGCCAAATTTCCACACAGGTGCTCTGAGCACCTGCTGGGCTGTGACTGCCTCCAAGCACTCACCCTGCAGCAAGGAAGGAGGAGAGGGGATGTGCAAGACCCTACAGCTAAGTATCCCTGAGAGTTGGCCAGTGACCAAGTGACAATGCTCTGCACTTCCCAGACCTTCTTTGTTTTATATTTTCTCCACCTGATAAATGGGTGATATTTTATCATGACCATTTTGCTGTATTATTCAGAGCACTTGTTGCATTTTCTCTGCTGATGACAGAGGAGTCACTCTCAGCACCAGACTCCATCCTCTTCTGGCCTTTAATCAGGAGCTACTACCAAGACCAGAGCAACAGACTCGGTGAGTTGACCTACTGGCCTTGCTGCTGAAATGCCAAATATTCCATGTAATGTGCCAAACGCCATGGTAATAAATGTGAAGCCTTTGACTCTTTTGGCAGGTTTGTTTCAAGTGGCTTATTTTCAGCTCTGCTTATCAAATATGTTCATTATGTTTTGACAATGCATAATTGCAGATGTCCCCCCTTAACTTTACTTTCATCAAAAGCATCTGACACATCAGGTGATATTTTCATTATTGATATGATAATATTCCTGGTCATTTATGCTTTTTCTTATGGATTGGAGAGTTTTGTGATAGGAAACTGTTCTGAGGGAGAAATGTCAAAAAGCCTTTGCTGATGGGTTTCTGATAAAATATTTTGACTTGACTGGATTCTGTGACTGGATTCATGTGCTCTGTGCTGCTGTGCTGGCTGACTTTCAAAGCTCTTGGAAAATGTGCCAGTGCCTCTGAGCTCCTGTGCCAATTCTCTAGCTGCTCTGCAGATCAGAAGGGCAAGTTTCAGGTGTTCTGCTCTCCATACGCAGAGTTGTAATTCGTAATGCAGGCCAAGTTAATAACCTGATTAATTTACTTATAGCTGGCCTTCAGCTGCAGAGTGCAGAACATGAATCCTGAAGTAGGTGTCAGTGCATTTGCTCATGAAACACAAGGCACAAACTGACAATTTTTTTATACCTAGATTCAATATCAGTATTGATTGGGATGGGAAGGAATGACCAATGCCTATGTGTAGTTAATAATTTATGTAGTGCTCCAGAAGTCCTCTCTGGTGAAAAGCCATCATGGCTAACTTATTTCTCAAAAAATTAAATAGAAATAGAAATGTATATTGTGGGTTTTAGTGCCTAGTTCTCCAATTATGGTGAAATATTAAGGAAAAAATCGCACCACCTTCAGATATTTGTACATCAATCGTTAGCTTAACTGTTTCCCTTGCTTAAAAACAATTTTATTTTCCTTCAAGGCTCATCTTTTGTTAGTCCTAGGTTTCTTATTACCATGGTGATTTTCAGCAATGTGGGTCCTTTAAGACCAGTAAACACAAATATTTCTGCTGCCGAGATAAACGGTGTCTTTAAAACCTCAAATTTCAAAGTTTTGCACCCTCTTGAATTTGCATATGCATGCATATATGCATACATGCAAACCCCTAAATCCTTTTTGACACACTTTTAAGTTTCTTCCTGAACTTGTCTTCCTGTGCAACAAACATTCTAAAGGCTATGAATATTTATTCAGTAGGTCTTAGGTTTAGCTCCAAAGAACATTTTAAAGCCAAAAATACAGAAGGTCATTGCTTCTGGGAGAAACGGGCTGTGTGTAAAGCATAGCAAGAGGCTAATTCTTTTCTCTGTCGCTGACTAGTTTTTGAAACCTGGAAAGATTTGGAGCCAGAGGGACTGGCTTTTTGTGGAGTCATGCTGAGCTACCACCTGTCTGCTGAGCCATGTCTCTTAGCTCATCAAATTTGCAAAGTCAAACGTATTAGCCTAAAGGACCATTAACATGGTGAAAACACAGGACAAGAAGACAGTCTTCATTTACAAGTTTCAGACTGCTTCTTGATTCAGGACCATGTGGGCTCAGAAACGCCATGGAAACTTGTGAGCAGGATAGAATCCTGTAAAGTGGCAGCAAACAGGTACTGCTAAAAGAGAGTGCATCCTGTGTACCTACACATAGAAAATACTGCAGAATGAGTAATTAAGCTGTTGTCAAGCTTTCTACCATTGGTCTGAGGGCAGGATAAGGATCCTTCCTGGATCAGTTTAAAGCATTTGGTATCATCCGGTCTTGAATTCAAAAGGAAAAACATAATTTTGCAGCTCTACAGAGCTTTAGAGCACCCATAACTTGAATGCTATAGGAAATTTTAATTATTGCATCTCAAAAAGTCCGAGTGGACTTAAAAATACAGGGAAGATCACTAAAATGAATAAGGGGATGAAGCCAGCAGACTAGCTTGGGATTTCAGTTTGGGAAGGCTTTGGGGTGTATGGTTAAAGCTTTCAAAAGCATGGAGATGTGGTTAAGGTGACTGCAGAACTGTTATTTTCCTTAAATACAATAATTTGGGGAAGTCACTGAAACTGGTGAGAAACTATTTTAAGAGGTGTAAGAGAAATTATGTCTTTATGTAGCGTGTTGAACCTGGAACTCATTGTCTTGGAAATTAATGGAGGCAGAAGGTGTCAGCAGCTTCAAAAAGGGACTAGACAAAAAGGAATGCAGTTACAGGTCCATGAACAGATGCTAAAGGAAATGGGTAGCATTATCCTGTAGTTGGTTGATGAAGGAATATGGAGAGTTTGTTTTCCTAGTTTTCTCATAGTCCTAGTTTTCTTCATATTCCTCAGAAAGGAATTTTTCAAGGAATTAGTTAAAAAATGATGACTTTGTACTTGAGACTGCTCCTGCAGTGCTACACTAATTACTAAATTTGCTTATTTACGTGTGTATAAAAATGAAAGAGTCATTCTTCATAAATTTGTTTGTCTGGCAGGGTGGTCCTGTTGCCTTTTCAGACCCAAATTCAGATATCTTCTGTGGAAATGATTTCATACTGGTTTTGCACAGGTGTAATTGTGCTTGGTTAGTTCAAGCTGGGCAGATGTCATTAGCTGGCTGTGACTTACACCCAGATGGAGTGACCCAAAATGTTCCAGTGACCAGCTCCCAGGGCTTACTGGGCTCAGGGCATGTACTGCCTCAGGTACCTTTGCATGCATATATATAGATGTATACATTTCTGTCTGTGTGCATGGGGTTGAATTGGTTACAGCATGAATGTTATCTTGAATCTATAATTAGGTCACTGTCATAATTGTAGTAAATCCTATTGAATCACTTTATGAATGTCAAATTAGTCAATGATTAAATGCTTGCTAAACCCTTTTGTACCCTTATCTTTTTGCATCCATATAATTTGCACCCCTCCCTGGTCTCTGTGCAAATAATTTTGAATTGATTTCCCTTTGTGTGCTTCATCTATGTGGTAAATAATAGAGTGAACCTTGCCATTGATCTCTGTTATGTTGCACTTCCACAAATTTATATCAAAACCTTCTTTTCACCAAATGCTTTTGATGGTGATTCTCTAAGCCTCCCAAACCACCAATTCAAGACAGAACTGTCCCAAAAGTAGGGTCACAGCCCTGCTCCTTGCTGTGGAACAGGTTAGTTTATTAGCCAGGTGCAGCCATGTATGAGTGTGTTGAGGGGAGGCATAGTCTGTTATCTGTATCTCTCCTGATTTAAGTTGCTCATTGGCTCACACCACTGGAAGAAGAAAGTGAGCTGAGGAGCAGGGCCAGGAGCCAGGCAAGCTCTACCTGGTTTCCAGGTGATGAGCTGGACCTGTCTCCAAAGCTTCATTTTCTCTGTCTTCCTGGTGGGACAACTTTATGAGCACCTGAAGCTGCTCTTCCCCATGAGAATTTATGAAGGGAGAAACAGTTTTTCCATTTGGCTTTTGTCTTCTCTTGGCCCAGATTTGTATTGCTCATGGATGTTTTCAAAATAGGCTTAATAAAAGCTCACAGTCCACCTGCAGAATGCCATAATGTCCCCAAATTTGTGCAATGCTGGAAACCCTGTGCAAGATGTCTAAAATCTGACTCTGGAGCGCAGAACAGGAATTCTTCCCCCTGAGTTTTCTGGCTGCAAGAGACACGTGCCAACACAGTGTGCTCACACAGGATACCCCTGGGAACATTCTGGGGATAAGGGAGGTCCATTTACAGCAATGGATGAAAGTCAGTGGCAGGAGGAGCACTTAGAAGCTGTGACAGCTTATGTAAAGACAATCTGCATCCTCCAGGGAAATGAAACAAGAGTTCACCCACTTGTTCTCCTGTAATCACACATCTGTAATCCAGTCTAGAAATGAAAGACAAGTGACAGCTCCCATGTTGTGCTGCTTGTCTCATGGTGAAGACAGCACTGAGCAGCAGCTGAAATTTGATGGACAGATTTCCCAGAAATAGGAGGATAGGAAACCAAACTAATAGCTTTAGATGAAGGCATGGCTGTGAGTATTTTTTCATCTGAGCTCAGTTTTCTGTGGGTGAATATGATTATTCCAAGATTTAAGGCTCACATCATTCATACTAACAGTGTATTGAAATCACACAGCTCATTGACGTGGCCAGGCAGAACGGGATAAATGATTTCAGGCGAACAGTTAATGGCTGTCTCTTCCTTATGTTCCCAAAGGGCTGGGGAAAAGCCCTGTGAACCTTTCCTCTGTATTTGTCAAAGACTACTTTTGTGTGTCCACTGGGTCTGAAATATTTGAAGAGTGCTTTGAAGGTATTGTCGAAACGAAATGTACTGTTGTGTTTAATTCTGCAGATCATGTGGCATTATTTCTGATGCCCAACTGACTGATGTGTAGAACTAACATTCAGCAAGACCACTGATGTCAATGTGCAGATATAAGAGATTTTTTTAGGAATTTAGATTGATATGGGTTTAAACATTGCTTTTTTATATTTTTAAAAAAAATTATTCAGACACATATCATTTTAGAAGTATTTACACAAAATTAAAGGGCATTCATATAGTCAGTGAGTGTGTACAAATACATTTGGGGAAATTTGACATGTTTACCTAAGGCCCAGAAGTAGTGACTGGTATTTTGCAGTGTAAACATCCCACAGAAGAGACCAGCCACATCAGTGTTTTTTAAAACACCGACTTGCTGATCCCTTATTTTCTACAAGATTCACATCCTCCCCACCTCCCAGCCCCCTGGATTCTCTTCCAGTATTCTAAGGCGTTCAAATCAGCTTGGAGATGATGCCTGGTTCCTGAAGAGGCTCTGAGGGGATGGGTGCAGTTTGAGTTGTCCTGGGTTTGGTTGACATAACTGCAGAGAGCAGAGGTGGTGGCACACCCGGTGCCTGCAGGCTGTGAGTACTCCCTGGCCAGTGTGGGGAAGAGGGATTAAGGCACATGTGAGACTCCTCAGCCTGAAGATGCTCAGTCTGCAATGGTTTCAAGCCTAAATGCAGAGTGTGAAGACCAGGAACTAACCCCGTGTCTCACAGCTCTTAGCACTCACTGCCCAGCACACCTTCTGGACCAGCAGGCTCCATGCCAGACAGCGCCGTGATTCATTCCTCGCTCTCAGCAGTGCTGGCACTCTGTGCAGGGCTGGGCACCCGCAGCTGCATGCTCTGTCTGACCTCTCTTCTCTTCACCACGTCAGTTCGATGCAATAGCTCATGTGCATGAAACAATCCCTGAGCTAAGAGGGTTAATGCTAAAGCTGTGAGCACTGTCCATGCCCTAAACCTAGCAGCCCTGCACATCCTGACTTGTGTCTTCCTGTGGACATTGATATTGCTCCTGACAAGGTTGGTGTTCTCCTGACGTCGTGCCTGCCACAAAACCACACCCAGTCTATTTCTGCCGTGGCTCCATCTCTTCTTCATCCATCTTGTGGAGCCTAGGCCCACAGAGTCTGCTCATCTCTTACAATAAATAGATTTATAAGTGAAATTGTGTTCAGTTGCCAAAAAAACTGCTCTCAGTAGTTCCAGACAGTGCAGCATAGGGTAATAACTGTAGACTGGGGTTCAGTGGTTCAGGTAGAACTGTAAGAAAAGTGAGTTCACCAGAAGTGTAGTGAAGCAGCTCATAGGGGCTGTCAAGCCTCAGCCTTGGATCTTTTCAAGTTGTGGCTGGACAAAGGAAAGACAGACCTGAACAAGTGGTGGTGATAGTCCAGTTTCAAGGAGGAAATTGCATTAAGCCATCTTCAAACAATATTTCCACATTTTTGTGATTGTCCACGCTCTTAAATAATTGGAATGGCCCTTTGAAAGTGTTTGGCCTGGGGCTAGTATCAGTGTCCTGAACCATCCCCAGGCACCGCATGGGAATTAGTCTAAGCCACTCCCAGTGCAGTTTAGATGGTGCTACCTTGTTTGTAAGGGAAAGAGAATTTTAAAGTGTGCTAACAACCTGTTCAATACAAGTTGTCCTCAGCATCCAAGTGTCCAGAAAACATATAACTGTTTAAATTTCCTAGGATAGATACGTCCTGTCAAGGAATCTAAAGTGGCAACCAATGCAGATGTGTTTCCCACTTGGCTTTGCCTCTGGTGAAGACAATCTCAGTGTGGCCATTTTGTTAGCTTTGACAGAGGACTAACAAAATATGCACTTATTTACTGGAGAACCAGAACCACTGGTTTATTATTTTAAAAGTTCTTTAGAGCATGGAAATCACAACCATTTATCACTGCTGTCAAGAGAGTAATCTAGTTGCGATCTAGCAGATATGTTTCTGAGGATTCTGCAACAAAATAAAATTTATCATTGTCTTTCTCTATAGAGCTGTAGTGTGATGTTAAATTCAATTAGGATATACAATAAGAGGGGGTGCTGTCACATAATAATTTGATTTCCAAGACCTGAATTTTATTGTCTTGAATTCTTGGAGAGGGTTTTCCAATCATATAAACATGAGACTCTGGCAATCTTTGTTCAAGACAGTGCAGTTTTCAGGCCCCAGTCTAATTGTTGTGTCTGTAAGCAAGTTGGTAATTCTGTGTTTTCACTTTAGAATTTAGATATTGCTGTCATTTTACTTCTAGGATGGATCCTGAGAATTCTTTCTGGATCAGACCAGGGCACTTAGCCCAGCATTCTGTCACAGGCATCCTCTAGGCTCAGAATCAGTGAGAGCCTGAGATTCTGGAAGCCAGTGGACACAACGGTTAGTACCAGATGGTGAAGCAAAGCTGCAAATAGCCCTGCAGCAATGGATCTGGAGTGTGAGACCAGGGAAACTCACAATAACCACATTCAGACCTTTTTTGTTGACCTTTATCGGTGAGTTTGCATTGCCTCTGAAAAGTCATTTCTGTTTCTGTTCGTGTTCCCCTTTACCAAATGCTGAATGCTGAGGAGCTCTGTCTCTAGGGCACTGTGCTCAGGCTGAGAGGAAGGACAGCACCATGCCTTGGGGCACAGCTGGCCTCTGCTTCCCTCATGGGGAAGGGAGGCAGAGTAAGCTTGGCCCTGCACAAATAATGCAAATAAGCTGGCTCTCAAAGCTACGGGTAGAGTCTGCAGGCAGTCCTGCCTCAAATGATTCCCAAATTGCCATTTGGGACTGAAACTGGGAAAAGGGAATGTTTGCACAGGCATAGGATTAGCCAGCTCTTCCTCCTAACACCCTCCTGAAGAAGAAACTCTTATTTCCACTCCAGAACTGGTGAAGTTGCAGCAGTGAGGTTACACTTTCTCCAAAGTTGCATGAGGATTTAATGAGAAGGTTTGACTGAGAACCTGTCTTTTCTCCCTCCAGCCCTGAGCTCAGCCCTGCAAAGCGTTCTGCTTCCTTCTTCATTTCCCGTTTTCTTCATCCCACCACATCCACTCAGAGAATGATGAAGACATTATATCTTCTCTCCTGGTTCAATCCCTATATATTCATTTAGTTAGTGACAGATTTGCTTTCAATTGTAACGCAGCATTCTGTTCATCAAGGCGCTTTTTAAATTTTTGTTAAATGGTTTTAAAAATTTTTTTAGGTCTTTTAGTGTTTCTAAAATAAAAAAAAAGAAAGATTTTTTTGTAGTGGAACTTTGCAAGAGAAACATTTAATAGCAACATATAATTACACTCTATAGTTGTCAAACAGAATGGTGGTTAAGTGGCTGTCCAATAACAGGCAGCAGCAATGCCATATCAGGTATTAATGCTACTTAACTTTTAGCTACAGTGTAATTATTGGTATTTTAGTCTGCATTTATTCCCATGTGAAAGTGCTGCTGTAATGTGGGAAAGTATTCTTAAATCATAATGCTTATCAAAGTTCATGTGCATGTGAGTGAAATTGAAAATGTTAATCACCGTAGAAAGAAAGTGAAGAATTGCTCATACTTTCTAAAATCAGTCATTTTAAAAAAAAGTAGGACTGTATTAGAGGCACCTGACTCTTGTGTTCTGGAAAAAGTTCTGCAAACATGTTGTCTTTCCTTACTTTATAGAGTAATAGAAGGGTTATAAAAGAACATGGTGCTTGAACATAGAGGGCAGTAGAACATAATAAAGGTCATTTGACATTACTCAGACTGGTAAGTGGCTGATAGTATTCAGTTCAGCAGGTTTTTTATAACACCCTAAATTAAACATCCAGAAATTTTAGGAGATTGTGTTTGAGCCTAGAAAACAATGCCCTGGAAAAGCTAAGTTATCTCTTACATTCTTGAGGTCAAGGTGTGCTTTCCGTAGTGTTTTGAAACCTGGATGCACAAAGAAAGCTCAAAACATGAAATAAGTGTTTTGGGCATCCTAAGTATATATTTCTATAGGGATTAGTTTCCTTCATGAAGATAAGGTTTTAGGGGCTTGGGGAGTGCAGCAATCTCCTCAGACACTGCACATGCTTGCACCCTTGTCATTTAACAGCACTTGAAACCTATTGACCTGTAATAGCTCAGACTGAAAATAAATCTGACAACCTTCCCTACATTATTACAAAAGAGCAGAGACGAAAATGCGCAAGCAAATATGATAGCAAGTAAAAATGGCCCATACTAGAGGTATAAGGAAAAAATACTGTGAACGTCCCTTAAAATTTCGAGTCGTTGATCATCCAAAGTGTTTCTTTACGAAGCATTTCAGCGAAAGCGTACTTGCTAAACAATGTCTTTTCTATATTTGAATACCTATATCCATGTCAAAAGGGTCACCACTGCAGAGGGAGAAGAATGCTGGCTGGTTTTAGATGGATATAATTTGGCCAGTGTTGTTGTGCTTGAATCTCTAAAAAGATTTGCCTGGGGAGCAGCAAAAGTATAATGTGAAATGTAACCAGTCACATGCCAAACAGAGATGAACTACCTGTTTATGGATTACCTGAAACAGGTATTTATTTTTGCATTAAATTTCTCCTCTTGTTCTCAAGAATAACTGACAAGACAAGATTGTTTGCAAAGAGGTTAATGGCTAAATGTGTCAGATTTACTCACAGTGAATCATTCAAAACAACCTCACTCAGATTTTTTCCCCCTTGGAATAAAGAGCTGCTAATAGATAGAAAGGGAATTTTACTGTCCAAAAGATGGAGCACAAGATACTGGTTGGAAACATAGCTAAATCCTTTTGTATGTACGTAACTGCAGTAAATGCACAAAAGTATTATCTGCTACTTATATTTCAGATGTACTTTCAGGTTCTTTTAGATGACTGCTACCTGCCTTGTTATTCAGTGTCCTGAAATGAGTAATGCTATCTGTGAACCCCAACTGTGACCTGTATATCCCTAACAAAACAGGAGCTTTTTCATAGCTTTAGTAAAATGTGGTGAACATTCCAGACCAGCAGGTGAGTTGCGCACTTACAAAATAGTGGCAAACAAATCTTCTTTGGTCTTAATTCTTCTAAGTGCAAACATTAGGTAAAATCAGAAGCGGACTAAGCTGGAAACAAAGTGCCCTCACCTACTGAGTCAGCTGGTAGCTGGTGACAGCTGTCTCTGCATGGGATGAGCAAACTCTTTCTCACAGGCTTCAGTTTGAATCATAAGGTTGGAGATCACAAACAATGTAGCATCCACAGCCTCACACCCATCCTGTCAAAGAAGGGAAAATAAAAGACCCGAGAATCAGAAAGAAGTAACAGAAAATTTTGTGGCTGAATTTTTTCCCCCATGCTTTGAAGCTTGTGGAATGAGCTCTTGCAGATTGTCACTTGATATTATATAATTCTGATCATCCCACCATTTTTTCCACACCTATGACACACGCACATCAAAACTTCCTGCTAGAGAATCACCCATTACTTCAGCTCAGCTTCCCTTTTACTCCTGAGGAGTCTTTAAAACTTTCAAATTTCCTGGGAGCTTTCTGGGAGCTCTTTTTGCAAGAGAGCAGAGTCACTCTTAACCCTTTGACATCAATACCCTCTTTCTTCCCTCCACCCTGGTCCTGGGCTCATTTAATTTTTTTTTCCTCATCTAGGATCAAGTAAGAATTTGGCACCAGAAAGCGCTCCCAAAGAGCCATCAGTAGGCTTTGAGGCTGATGGACAATGGAAGACTAAACTAGGGAGAGAAATTGGGGAAAGAGATCTTTCTGCTTTGAAGCCCCAGCCTGGGGCTGGCTCGGTTCTGTAGAGGCAGAAGCCGACACAACTTTGTGCAGACAGATGTCTCTGGCAGAGTCAGCCCTGAAGTATTAAGTGCAATCAAACATAAGTCAGCAGGGCTATATAGTTCATTTCCCAGTGGTATCTAAAATAATCATGTGCTTAATATATTTCATGTGTTTTGATATATTTCAGAAGCATGGTAATAAAGAGATATATATCTGTGCAATGTCATTTTTCACTCCTTTCAATACAGCCACTCTAGGAAAGTTCAGTCTCATCTGTCCAAAGTGAAGTACAGAGTAAAATCAAGCATCTCAAAAACCAGAAAAAAAAAATGATTTAAATGCTAAGTTAGGCATAATTCTGAGTTTGGACCAATAAGTCCTCATACTTAGCACATCAATTATTTCAATGTGATTCAAAGATGAAGGAGACCATGACCTGAGACTGTTAAAAAATCAATGGTGAAGTAGTCTAGCCAGCATGCTATTTACTTCTTGGGTTTTCATATAATGACTGATTAATTTAAAAATATATAAAACAAAAAAACTCATAATTTTATCTATTTTTCTTCATGGCTGAGCTGTTTTTTTCCTTCTTGTAATGATTGTTTATTGACCTCACTTGTTTTTTGTTTATTGAGGTTTGCAAATTACCCACTTGTATTGGTTTTGATAGGAGTTTTCTGTGTTACAATATCTAAAACTTTTCCCATTAAATGCAAAGCTGTAACTCAGGTATTTCAGCAATCAGGGCTGTGGGATAGCCGTCAGTGTGATGGCAATAGTCTCAAGTGCCTGGCACTGATGCACATCTTATGGCTGCACATTCAGTTCCTGGTGGAACATAAATGGCTATAGTATAGAGTTATCAAAGTAAGAAAAACATGCATTATTTATTTACTAGAGTGGAACTGGAAGAGTTACAGTAAGGCTGGATAGAGTCTCAGATATATCCTTATTGTCTAATCTCAGTTGAAATTATACTGGCACCTGTCCCATTTGAGCAACTAAATTTGAACCATGACTTGACAGCAGAACATTTCCATTGACCAAAATAAGCCTTTTTTCATTCCCGCAGACTGCTTACTCAATGCATCTTTCTCTAGTGATTTAACAAACAAGCTGGCTTAACAAAAGCATAGTGGGGAGGTCCGGTATCTTCACAGTGACTTCTTCCATGTACCAAATCTTTAAAATGCTTCTTAGAAGCTTGGGTTTCAGCTGATCTGAAAGATTGTGTGAATGTAAAAGATGGAACGTGGCTTTAAACAGAGACCCTTTAGCACTATAGTGTCTGTGGAGGTGGCATCTCCTTTGCTGACTTCTTCCATCCTCATCTAAGGTCCTTTATGTGCCCTACAAGGACAGCAAGTTATTGCATTAGACACACAATTTTGCCTTTTGTCTGAAGTGAGGGTGGTCTGAGTTTGTGAGCAAACACCAAACACTGTGTTGCTTAATGCAGTAGCAGAAGGGATATTGATGCTCTGGGAATGATAAAGCTGCAGGGATTTCTGCAGAAGAGAATGAGTGGCTGATCACTGCTCCCAAATCCCTCCGAGCTTTGTACAGGCAGCTGCTGAGGTTATGATGATGAGTCTGGTCCATTAAGAAAGGTTTTCAAAAATGTCACTCAGCTTTATTTAACAAACAGAGCTTACTGGCAAGTGTCATGGCATAAGAGAATAGGAAGAGACTGAATATGAGCTATGTGAAAGGCTTTTGGTCTGAAAACTGGGGTAAACAGCAGCAGCACAGGGAGTATTTTTGTGATTGAGAACTCACTCAGCTCCAAACCATACAACCAACTGACTTGGCACTACTGTCTCAACAACAAATGGCCAGCTAGCAGTGACAGCCCAGCTGGTGTTCAGAGTTCAGATGCCCCTAAAACTGATCCCAGAAGCAGCAGCCAGGAGATCTGACCTATGTGAAAGTGCCAGAAAATTCTTGGGCTTGGCTGGATTCACACAGAGCCTGTTTCAGCAAGAGGTGGACAGAGTTCATGGTTTTGCTCTGCACTTTTTATGTACTGTCTGCCATTTCATGTCCTGGGATTTTGGATGCAGGCAGAGAGATGAATTTAGCTTTCTATTCAACTTTTCATGCATTGGCTATTTCATGTTTGTGACTTTTTTTCACCAAAAGGGAATAAGATCTTCCAGCTGTTACTAGAGCACCATCAGCACAGAGATCTGTTCACATTGCTCCATTCTGTGCCTCAAGGTTTCTGGTGAATGTTCCCTGAGTGGTTTCGTCCAGCTGAATCAAGATCACAGAATCATAGAATGGTTTGGGTTGGAAGGGACCTTAAAGATAGTCTCGTTCCAACCTACCTGCCAAGGACACCTTCTACTAGACCAGGTTGCTCAGACCTGTCTTGGACACTCCCGGGGATGGGGCATCCAGAACTTCTTTAGAAAATTTGTGCCAGAGCATCACTACTCTCTGAGTAAAGAATTTCTTCTTTATATCCTTTTCAGTTCACTGTGATTACTTCAGAGAAATTAATTACTAATTAGAAAACTGACTAGATGCCAGACTTGGCTTATACTCACACATAGGTGCATACCTTTGGGGCTGGATTTTCTTTTTATCTGTGAACACAGATAACAACATACTGAACTATTTTTACCTGTGATTCATGCTAACAATAAGGTATTGTTATTTTCTCTCTTATTCCCTGGCCACCCATTACTGCTCTGATGTTTTCTAGCCTCAATATACACAGTGAATGAGAATAGTGGGACAATTTAAGCATAGGCAGAGAGGCAGCCATCTGCAGTAACATTCTGTAAGCACTGCTAAAATTGTGATGGTGAAGGAAAGCAGGATCGTGCCTCTGACTTTTCCAGGGTTGGTGCCTTGGAGAATCAGGCCTGCTCTTGAAGGAGACATGAGGGCTAAGGAGGCAAAAGCTCCTACTAGGAAAAAGGAGTCTGTACTATAGATGAGATTTTCCAGATGATGAAAGGAGAGAAATCCCTGCTCTCCGTCTGTCCTACCATCAAAATGCACTGAGCTCTCTCCTCCAACCCGACCCTCCTCTACCACTCTGTTGCTGTGTCCCAATTAATTTTGTCATGAGAAGTAGTGGGCCAGTTTTGACAAATAACAAGTTCATCCAATTATATTCCCTGCTAAATTTTTTTATCTTAAAATAGCTCAACATTAAGAGTTCAGTCCTGTTCATCCTGAGTCTGTGGTGAAAGGAGCCTGGCGGTGCTCTCAGGACGTGGTCTGCATCTCAGATGTCTGAGAGCTTGTCTATTAAAATGCAACTTACCACCACAATGTATTAACAAGCTATTAAAGACTATATTTTCCTTGACTTTTGGTAGCATTAATGTGATGCAAGTATGACCTAAAGGAAAGAATATAAAATCCTATGGATTCTCAAAGTCATTGTGGATGCTGGCTTTGCTGGTGAAGAGTTACTCCTGGCTATGGCTTCACAGTCATTTTTCTGGCTCCTGCAGTACAGGATGCATTTTAAATTCATACCACAAATCCATGAAGAATATTTATAGCGCCTGTGGAAGGTTATAATTTCAGATATTTATTAAAAAACAAAACCCCATGCAATTCTTCTTCTAAAATAAGTAAATTTCAACCCTCTACTTTTTTTAAAAGCAAGCAGCATCACAGGGAGTTTTGGAGTTTAATGTTCTGTGTTCATGGTGTTACTGAAAACAGTAAGAAAGCAAACCGTATAAAAATGTTATAATTTTCATATTAGAAAGCAGGCATATTTTATTACAGAGCTGGATGCATGAGGGGATATTTCCACCAGAATATCATGCATGGGGATATAGAAAAGCTCATATATATATATATATATATATATATATATATACACACACACATATATATATATACACATATATATACACACACACACACACACACACACACACACACTATTTTGCATACGTATTTGTTGGTTTTTGCAGAAGAAATATATGCATGACAATAATTTCCCTGGAATAATTAGCCTATTCCCCCTCCCACTGGTGCATGCATTGTCTTGTACTGGGGGTCTCTCTGGTGGGCTTTGGAGGGTGCAGACCATAAAGTTATAGTTGACTGCCTGATGAACTTGATGTTACTTCCCAAATATGGAGCTGAGTTGGCACAGCTAGTCTAGTTCATTCTTTTGGAGACCCCTGACCAACAAAGCACATTCTACTGCTCGTCTCCTTGGTTAGTGTTTACCTGCAACTTCATCCCAAAATATAAATTTACAGAGGTTTTTCTGGCTCTGGATGTTCTCAGAAAGTTGCTAAAATGGGATGGTGGCCTCTGGATATTTATCTGAGAAAAAGACATCCACTTGGAATCTCAGAAGAAATATATACAGTTGTACACTTTGGATAGTTTAAGAGATCTGAAACAATATTTTCTGTGTGTTATTTTTGCATCTCTGACTACCAACAGGGAAACATTTCCTGAATTTTGCCCATTGGCCAAATCATCTGTGCAATGACAGAACAGGAAGATATTGTTGAAATAGCATTATAATTGTTATGTTTTTATAGGCTTTTTAGGGCCATACTTCCAAAGAAATGGATCTAAAATACAATTTTTATTACTTAATGCAAAGCTCCACTTTGAAAGAACATTTTTTACAAGTTCCAGATCAATTTAATTTTAAGTGGTCCAAAACTGGAGTTACCAGACCTTAAACAGTACAAAAGGGCTGGACTGGGCTGTAGTATAGAGGGGAAAATGGGAGGTGCACAATCTGTGTGCATCCCAGTCCCTCTGCAGAAGATGGGTGCTTGCCTGGACATGCTATGAACAAGCTGTGTTTTTCTGTGTGAAAGATGAATTAACATTTTTCAACCTTCCCATTGTCCCTGAGAAGACCAATTGTGGGTGTTGGACTGATCTTGGACCTGCTGTCATTGTTATTAGCACTGCCACCCTCAGGCAGTGCCAGTTTGATGCTGGCAACCTCAAGGCTTTCCTCTCTTTGTCGGTCCCTGAATTTAACATCACTATTGGGTTATCACAGTGGAAATCAACACAGCTCACTGCAATTGGACCTTTTCATATAGCTGAGATGCTAATGGTAAGTTTTTTATTTTGGCCTTGACAGAACAAATTTTTGATTGTTGATCAAACTCTGACTCTTGTAGGAAAAAAGCAAAATTATGTCTTCTACACGTAACTGGGCTTTCATTCAAAGAAAGAGAATATTTATAACTTTTCACTTCATTAGTAACTTTTTCTAAACATCTGCTAACAGGTTTATGCTCTCCCGCATCCCAAACCACTGGCAGAAAATAATATAAGAATTGCAGACCTTAGTTATAACTATGACAGCTCCATCTGGGTAATTAGATTTATCAAAAATTATGGCCTTATCAAACTCCCACACTTACCTGTTTTGCCACTGAGAATTTTTTGTGATTGTATGCCTAATCATGGATGACAGAAGTGCTGACTCTGTAGTGTCATGAGGAGAAGGTGATGCAGGAATGCCTCAAGGTACTGAAGCGGTCAGGGAAGTACAGGACATGTGGGTGGAATAGCCCAAACTCCTGCTATGCCATACTGACATTATTGCCAATAAAAGCATATTACATATGAGTTTTCTGAGGTATGAAATATCTTGGGCGAGTAGAGGCTGTGTGAGATCTTCCTCAGCTGGAAATGTTCTCTCAGCCCTTGTATAAACAGTAGCTTCTATGTAGGTATTTCATTCTTAACAGGCAAGGAATATTCATGCAGATGAATTATAACAGCTATGTTTCTAGTCCTTTAAAATTTCCTTTTTGCCTGGTGAATTTGCACCACAGCAAGTGAATCTCTGGAATTACTGCTGGTGTGACTAGGTTCAATGGGAAAACAACAGCTACTGAGGTACTTTATTTTACTCTGGGATTTTCTGATGCTCAGCTGGACATCAAAAGTGGGCTTTGGCGAAAAACGGGCTGTACCTACTTATGATATTTAGTCAGATTATGTGGTTATTTTTGGAAGACTGTCCTGCAAAAAGAGAGGATATGCTGGATTGGGCTGTAACATGCATAGATTAGAGTAGCTTCCTTTTAATTTTCCTCTGTGGAACTATGTTGTAGTACTGGCTTAGGTTTAATTAAAAAGGAGTTTAAATTCTACATAATTTGAATTATTTTTGTAACCAATTTTAGATTCTTCAGAATTTAATTTGCATAGACGGCAGATCAAATATGCTTAATCCATCTGTGGTCTGTGATACTGACACTTGTGGCCAAAATAAGTAATATTGAAGAATGAATTCACTCCCCCTACCTGTCACAAGGCAGGGATGTGGATAGAGCAGAAGAGAAGGAAGCAGACAAGATGTGGACAATGCCATAAGGACTGTGAGAGGCACCACACTCCCTTCTAAGACCCTCAAATGTTTTGTTGAGATGAGCTCCAAGAGCCTGCAAACAGAGTTTTCAAGATCCACAGGACATGCTTTCTTCCAAAAGCTGCTGCAGAAGCAAGCCTGATATGTCAGCATATTTTGAATGTCAGATACAATTTACGAAATGAGGCTTCAAGTCTTATTTCCTTTTATTACTGAATAAAAGTTTATCAAATTCTTATTAAGATAACCTGAGAATCGAGGAAGAAAACAATGAATCACTCACAAAGAAGAAATGAATCTTTAAGGCAATCCTAAAAAAGAAGCATTTATCATTCATGCTTCTTCATTAATCTCCCCAGGCTGAGTTACAGTCCCATCTGTATGACTGATTCTGTCTCTGAACAGTTTTTCCCCACATCCTGCCTTGCCTTTCCCTGGTTAGTCAGGCCACCCACACACCTGGATAAATCAAGTAACTGGAGCTCCTTCAAGGTGATGCGACAGTGTTTCTCTCCCTTCCCCCATTGCCATTCATGTTGCAGCCAGTTCAAAGAGTGAACACAAATCAATATTCTCAGCTGCTGAAATCAAGCAAACCTTATGGGCCGTTCTGTGTTGTCTTTCATGATTAAGTTGTTTTCCAATAGTGGTTTCTTAGGCTGCCATTACAACAAGAAAAAGAACAATTTCTCCAACTGAAGAGCTGAAAGACAAAATCCAGTAATATTTTTTGATCTTGGTCTTCACCCAGAAACACCGGCATGCAAAGCTGCAAGCTTAAAAGTATTAAGACCTTCTTAGGCAGTGTGGTTTGCATGCTTATGATCAGGTCAAAGGTACGGTACTTATTTTCACCCAGATACTCCTTGCTGAATGATCTGTTTAATCTGCTCCTTCTGTTTAATTTCTTGTCAGGTTTGAAACTATTTTGTTCCTACAAATCTTCTCTCTCTTATTACAAAAGCACTACAGAGAAACAAATTGCTAGCTGTACTCATCTGTACATTAGCTCAGAGATTGATTTTTCCAGCTCACATCATCAGTAACAAACTGAAAAGTTTGGAAGAGTTTCTGCAATGCACTAATGGATCTGCTCTTAATCCCACTCGATGCAGGACTGGACTAGTGTTGCTAGTAATTAGTCTAGAGCTCTGTTTGAAGAGAATTGGGAGTCTGAAAAGTTATCTGTCCGCTCTCAGAAGTTGGTGCCAGTTTCTGTGAGTGGGAGTAGTTCTAGCAGTGGAACTGGATTCCATCTGTTTGGAATGGCACTGGAGAGAGGGCTATAAAAATTATTTACCACGATTGATGTTGAGTGTGAGGATGTGTACAGTCAGGGAGGCATTGGGACCCTGGAGTTTCTGTGAATGTTCCTTGGAGATAAAAGGCTTCCAGTGTATTCTGTTGAATTTGGAACAGATAGTCGGCAATTAAAATACATTAATTCTGAAAATGAGAATTAAAACCCAGGTGCAGGAAATATTGATTTTTAGGGAAGAGCAATTCAGCACTTAACTGAATCTCTGTGTAAGAATTAGGGCTTAGTTGTCTGAAGATGACCTGGGGGATTTTTTGGGATTGATTAGCTTCCAGACTGCACTGATTATTCTTTCTTTATCAAGAGTTTTTATATCAAACATTGGCATATAACTCCATTGTAGTGTAAACACACACACACACACACACACACACACAATGGCAAACCCCTTTTATTTCCACAATGTCATGAAGATATCTCCCAGTTTTTGACAGAGATTGATCTGAACTTGTTCCATCTGTGGATCCACCCATCTTCAATACCCTTTCCCTTATTTTGGCTTGGCTTCAGCTGTCAGTATGTAATTACCTACTGGAAAGTGTGTCTTTTTAGAGTTGCCAGAGGACAATAGAGCCAACACCCACATCTTTGCCCAAGGCCATAGATAAAATACTGAATGAAGCCAAAATCTACCGGAACAGTAACTAGTGGTGACTTTGATGCATAAAACTACAGCACTGTAGCAGCTTGCAGGACTCCAGTGCAGCCAAATATATTCTTCCTCTTGTGATTTTATGTATTTTTGACAGGGCTACTATGAAGCAAAATCTCCTGAGGCTGGATCTGGGCTCTGTTGCAGACCTATTCTATGGCCCACTTCACACTGTTTTTAGAAATCCCATGTACAAAGGCAGTGGATGAATTCTGTTGCAGGCACAGATTGTCTGAAGCTGTGTTCTATTGCCATTAAGTGAGTAATAGAACTACTGATGACTTACTTGTACAGGAGTGAGACCTGAATTATATCTGTTTTAAATATTACATACCAATAGGAAATATTTTTATTAAAACATTATCAATTCTGTTGAAAAGCCAGATTAAATGGCATGCTACCACAACTGTGAATTTAAAAAAAAAAAAACCCAAACAAAACCCAAACAGTAAGTAAATAGTCAAATAGTAGATCATATTTCAAAACATATTGACTATATTGATTGGACAGAAATGGTCAGAATGAGAGAAACTCTGTGTCTTCAAATAGAAGAAAACCAAATTATGACAATTTTAATTTCATACCTTACAAAGGCTCAGCTATGCTTTAAACGGAAATGTTTCTGCTGTACTTTTAAAATACTGAAAGTTGTAAAAAGTCTTCAGGAGATGATCTGAATGATTTACATGGTGCCAATACAGATTTTACACCTATACTGTACCCATCACGCAGTTCGTTACAAGACACTACACTGCACTACACCGCACTACACTACACTAATACAATGTTCTGTCCCAAACCATCACAGATAAGTTGCAGTATCATCTTCTCCTAAAAATGAGAAGAACAGAAAGAAGCAGTTGATTTCTTCAAATCAATGAAGCTGTCTCATCTACTTGCCCAGCATCACCATGTGCATTTGTCTCTATGTTTGTATTACTGGAAAGGGACTATCAGAACATTTGCAGGAGTAAAAGAGTGGTTTTAGGGATATGAAATCATAACAGACATTCCAGTTATCCCATTAAGATAAGATGTGACCTTTAAATGGAAGAATGATGCTTTGGAGGCTGACATTTGGTTTCCCAGTGTGCTCCCAGCATGTTGTAATTTGCTACGAAACAATGAGTAGCATCCATTTGAGGCTTAAAGTTTCTTTAGCAAGTGCACAATATGCTGTGAAAACAGCAATTGCATTTTATGACTTGCCAGGCACTCTTTCAATGTGCTAGTGAAATTATCAGAAAATAAATAGGAACAGGTTTATGAATATTACATGAGAGAAGCTGTACAAACAAACAAAAAATCTATGGTTACAGACATATTACTCCTTTTATTAAAGCAGTATTTATTCATACATTAAAAAATTACATTGAAATATTAAAGAGTTTGGTCTAAGCTGAGAAAACTCTAATCATAGCTGCTTCAATCTGTATTTTCAGGGCTCTCTCCCTCACCACCGTACAGTTCACGCTGTGCTATGGGCATAACTCTTCCTCTGGACATGGCTGTTCATGTGGTAGGAAATCTTTATAAATATTCTGCCTGGCTTCGCCTCAGGAAAAGAGCTGTTACTTGCCGGACATGTTGGTTCCTACAAATGATGGATGCTCAAAGTTCTAAAGAAAGGTGGGAAAAACTCTGTGGACAAGAGCTTGTTAGCTCTTGGAGGTGAACAGAGGTGAGGTTTTGCCTTGCAGGGCTATGTCCCACTTTGGTCTTGCACTTCCAGTGTCTCCAGTGTTGCAATTTCTGGGAAGAAAATGGTACTTCCCTGCAGGGATGATGCTGCGGTTGGATGTGCGCATTGCCAACGCATCTCTCAATTTTTTCACTGACTTCAGCGAGGTTGGCAGATGAGCACTGTATTTTACCATCACACCTTTGCAAACTGATCCTTTTGCCACTCTGGGACACCTGCTATGAGGCACTCATCATCCCACCATCAGTATCTTCATTTTAGAAATTCAGAACAGAGGATTGATATTTTGCACCATTTTTTTGTTGTTGATTTTTGTCATGGAATGAGCCCTAGAAGAGCCAGGTCATCTCACCTGTGAGAAATAGGGCAGGCTGTGTTTTAAACCCACATTCCTGTGATTGTCACTTGGGATTGCAAGTCAACGCTCTTCTGCTTTGAGTGTGTGTTTGCAGCTACTCTCCCAAAGTAACGCGCTTACACCAGTTCTCTTGCAGTGAAGGTGGAGATTGCGTTCTGCCCAGCAGTTTCTTCATCTGGTAACTGAATTATTAGGAACTGCAAAATGTTCAGTGATGGACAAAGGTGGGTTATTAGAAATTATCCCATTTGGGATTCAGCACGGCTTGTGCCCCCACAGAGCAGCTGCAGAACCCACAGGCTCTAAGGTGCTCCTGGCCTTGGGGACTGAGGGATTAACAGCAAATTGTCTCTGAGGGCAGATAAATAGAAGGAGAGCAGGATGGACATATTTATCTGTGCACACTCCATGCTGGGAGTCCTGGACCCAGAGAGAAGTATTGATTCATGGGATCATGGGTAAGTCCACACTGGGATTGGAAAACAGCTGGTGCCTGTGACAGCTGTAGGAACCACAGGAAAAAAGAAAGAGTTTTACTGAATTCTGTTCAGAGTTTTCTTTTTTGTGTATTTTCCTTCGAATTTTTTTTGGGGATGTGATTGGGGTTTTTTTTCAGAAACATTTAGGGAAGACAGAAAACTGTCAGAATACAAAGAATAAGGTAAATGTTCTTCATTAGTATTTTGCATCTTTGTCTTCCAGAGTGCCAACAGGCAGCAAAATTGTCAGCTCCAGAAGGGTGTGTTTGTTGTTCACAGCTGCTGGCTTGGACAGGTTTTTCCTGCTTTATCCACTGAGACCTTGAAAATATATCAGGTTTGCTGAATTGAGTGAACTGGAATGTCACACCTTCTTGGGCCATTAGTACCTCCATGTTTTTGACACTCAAGGATTGTTCTGTAATTAATTTTCCATCTCTATACAGTTGGTAAATGCTATTATTCAATATAAAATGTTTCTCAAAATGTTTCTGGAATTTCATTAGTAATAATAATTTGCCCAAACCAGCAAAACAGAAGCTGGCCTCAATTTCTCTGAAATTATTACAAAGGTAATTATATTAGTTCCACTGGTGCCAAATAACATTTACATTAGTTTGGTTTTTTTTTTAATTGTGTCCAATCCAGTTATTAATTTTCTTTAATAATTTACAATTTACAATTTGTTTGTCATCATGGCACCACTTTGCTTTGCACCTAGGAATAATGGCATTGTAGCAGGGAAACTGGCCAAGAAATGAACAATAACATCTAAACTACGAAGCCATGACTAAGAAGAGAATTTTGAATGAAAACCACCCAAACTCTTCCAGGCCAGACTGCCAGGAGCATGAGACAAAGTGCTGGAGATAGAGCTTCCCTTCACTGCATCCCTGTGTTGGCTCTAAACTCATTGCATTTAGGCAATACAAAAATGACTGCATCATCTAAGCCTTAAGCCTGCTAAGTAATAAAAAGTACATGTTGACCTTTGTAATGTTGTTTAGCCTTGAAAAATACACTTTAGACAGAAGATCAACAACTCGTAGTGAATCTCCTCTACTCTATTCGTACTTTGAGACGAGGGAAGAAGTTGAAATTGCCTACAAAACTCTACCCTCCCATGTTGTTTAAATTGAAGAGGGAAGTGTTCACTTGTCTTCTCAGGAGACAGTGTTCAATGATCTGTTAGTAAACACCTGTCCTTCTCTTCATTACTATTATTATTAGTATTACTATTAACATTACTATTACTATATTATGATTATGATTATTATCATCATCATCATCATCAATATCTCTACCTCCAGTGGAACCAATAAATTTTCTTCTTTGGTTTTAAAAATGAGAAGAAGAATGTTTGCAGACTCAATCTGTAAAATATCTTCTCTGTAATAGTGAAACACTGTGTATAATGTGCAAAACAATGAAACAGAAAAAAGAAGCAAAAAAAAAAAAAGAAAAAAGAAAAGGAAAGGAAGAGGAAAAGGAAAGGAAAAAGAAGTAAAAGAAATAAAAAAAATAATAAGAAGAAAAGAAGTAGAAAAAGAAGAAGAAAAAGAAGAAAAAGGAAAAGAGTAAAGAAAAAGTAAGAAAAAGTTTTCCATTTTCAGTCTAGAAAAACTTAAATGATTCCAAGGCCATGTCTTGATTATGAATTTATTGATGGGAAAGAAAACCTCTTCAGGTTTTTGTTAAATTGTTACATACGAAAATGACACATCTTACACAATGTCAGTGGAGGGGCCAGTGAAGTGCCCATGGGCAAAACGTGATGCAGGATACTGGTTTTATTCCCAGTAGAGGGCACTGGAGAACTAATCCCAACTCACCGAGCATTGTCAGGACAGTCTGTATTGGAAGCACGAAGGGCTGGACATTTCACAACAATGCTTATTCTTTGAGGCTTTATAATCTCAGTGCATATCATAGAATTCAGTATGGGCTGTTAATATACATATGAGCATTTTTATTTAGGTGAAATGTTACTTTCTCTTTACAAGGTTTTAACTAAACTCTATATGTTTGCAACTGTTGAGTACCATTTCTTTAATGAGTGCCAAATTACCTCTTCCTTTTTGCTTCTGCAGTCCCAGCTTCAATGAAAACTTTTATCATGGAGCGATGCTGCACAGGGAAGCATTAATTTAGCTATGCTTGCTTCACAGGGGACTTCAGCTTGTCTCTGATCATTAAATAAACCAATTTGTATTGCTTTTCTGTAAATATAATGGCCACAAAATTTTACTTGAAATTGTTAGGGGAAAATGTGCTACCTAAAATAATCTAAAAATTAATTTTAGTTTCAGACTGATTAAATAAATATGCATCACAGAATGTTCAGCATCTTTTGGATGGCTTTGACACCAAATTCAAATTCTGGTCAGATTTAACTAAGATTTCAGATTAATCCTTCATTTTTAATTTTATGGTGTTATTTATGTATTAATTTGTTATTAGACAGCATCAGAAACAAGACTTTTTCAAATTTTAAATGCTTATTTTCTGTATTGTTTGTGTTATATCCCTTATGTAGTTAACTTTGCCATTTTTAGTGGACTCCTTCCTATTTGCGAGAGATGTATTTTCCAAGTTGGTTTTAGGCTAGACCTTCTTTCCCCATCCCATTGCTCCATAGAGGATTGAGTCTAGCCTTGTACCTGGAGTCTAATGTGAGATCCTTGCTTAGCCCACAGAGCTACAAGGCAACAGAAGAAAGCTACTGAGACAGAGATTTAGCTTACTTTGCCAACTAAGGATTGGTCTGGTTAAGCACAAATAAGTTCCTCTTGCTGAGTTGAACAGAAGGCAGTCATTCAAGGTAAGCACTATTTCTCCTCTACCCTTTTCCAAGAAATAGGTAACAAACATAATTAATTAGGCATTTTTGTTGTTGCTTTGCAAAAGCATTAGATGCTTCAGGCATAAACAAACAGCTTCTCTTTTGACAGAGCTTCCTAGTTTGGAAACACTATCTATAGTCAGTGTGAGGAATGCCTTTGTGACCAGCAGCGTTGCTCATTTTAACTTGAGACCAGTGTTTATATCTTACTGCTAAGTCATAACTTAACCAAAGAGGAGCTTGAATTTCAAATGAAAATGAGTGCAAGGGGATGTATCACAAAGTTTCTTCTGCCCTCAGTTCCCCGTGCTCCCCCTCCAGGTTCTCTTTTCCCCTCATTGTTTTTCCCCCTCTGTACTCCTTGTTCCCTCCATGTAGCCTGCCGCCACCTCGGTGCTTTCAATGCTGCCATGTCTTAAGCAGCCTTCACCATCCCACCTCTAGATCTGCCACTGAAGGTCCTCCTTGATCCAATTCCTCTTGTAATGTCTTCCAGTAAAATTGCTGTATTTTTCTCTGTTACTTCTCATTCATCACATGATACCCCGGGCTACCCTGTGGTCCTCTGCATTCCCCTTCTCCAGGGGCTCTTGATTACCCTCCTCCAGCTCTTCCATGTTCTCACTAGAGTGTGAGACATTTCCCTGTTTCTCACTGACTGCTGTTGGCTGCTGGTCGAAAGGAGCTTGCTCTTTGTAATTAGTGGCTCTAAGGAGAACATGCACAAGTCCTCTGACCTGCTAGTCAGCTGCCTGCCAGTACAGAAGTGATGCACTTTTCTGAGTCTGCTGGCCAGGAAACCCCATGTTCTTGCTGGAAATTACTGATGCTCTGCCTTATACCGTGAAGGAATGGAGAGCATGCATGTGCAAGCTTTTCCTCAGGACTTGCCTGGCAGCAAGAAGGGATAAATTCCAGATGAAGGGGTTCACCACAAAAATAGTATTTCAATGCTTACCAGAAGTCTAGGAAGATTACACTAATACCCTGGTGATGAGTGAAATAATTGCATTCACTTCCAAATACAAGTCAAATGCCTTAACAACCAATGTTTTTGTTATTAGATGGAAAATTTTAAACTTATTGATAGATAAACAGGACGACAGCAAGATTCTGATGGTGTTACATTAATAGACATTTGCAATCTTTCCTCCACAAGGTCATTCAGTTGGTGGTCTTCCCCCATCTGCAGTAACTCTTAGGTGCACTCTGCAATTTTAAATCTCGTTCCATAGGAAGGCTTCATTTAAAGTGAACTAATATGTTCGTGTTCCTGCTCTCTGCTGCTTCTCCTGTGGACTGCCCTCCTGTGACTCCCTTTACCTTTGCTCTCTTCTGGCCTCTGAGCTGTGCTGTGTGCCTCTCTCCCCAGTTGTTCCCAGTGTCCATGTTCATGCCATCCCATACTCCACTCTGTCTGACAGCCTCTCCCGTAGCTTCAATATCCATCCTTCACATGCTGTGCAGGATCCACTTACAGCCAGCATTCCCACCGTCCTCCTGTGTCTCAACTCATAACCCATGTGTCCCAGTTTTTGGACCTATTGCTTTAGATTAGCAGGGCTGCAAAAATTTGGGCTGTTTGGACACAATTAACAGGTTTCAGGAGGTCAAAGGCACCTGACATTTTTGCCACTTCACAATATGACTCTCTTTTGGGAGGAAAAACAGCTCCTTAATAAAAAGTGTAGCAGAGTGTAATAAAAATGTGCCTGGTCTTAGCTCAATACACTCCAAAAACATGCAGGGACTGAAACTTGCCAAGTAGAGTGGGGTGTGGAAGACAGCTTATTTAGGGCTAAAATCTGCTCTGTCTGTATCTTCTGGAAAGGGAGCTGGGACAGCTCAATATTTCTGGCAATTGACCCCAAAAAGTGATGTCATTGGTCTACTTTTTCTATGTGATCTACCTTTGCATCAGGATGTTTTGTTACATCTGACTAGCATGCTCTGGCTGGTGTTGTTCATTTGTGACCTTACTCTTTTGCATTTTCATTAATGCAGTAAAACAAGACCCAAGCAGTAAAAAAGTTATGAAAATTCCCTAAAAACACTTAGAAGGAGGAAATGGGACCTTTATTCTTTCTGGGTTTTTTTTTTTCCCCAGGCTGCACCATAGCAGAAAAATAAAAGTTTAAACTGGGATGTAACTAAAGTTGCAGAAGGATATGCATTTTGAATTATCTCTGTTGAGCAGCCCCATTTCAAAGAAACACCAACCTGCATTATTGTTCTATCTCCAGTCCTGAAAGCTCTCCCTGGCATTTAAACAACAGATCAATCACTTCAACACTTCAGTTCCAGGCTAAGAAATCCTTCCAGCAATATTACAGGGCAGGTAGGCTTTCAGCTTGACATTCTTTTCAGCACAGTGATTGCAACTTGCAATTATAAATTTAATCTTGCCTTATGAAACTGTAAGATCTCATTCTGATGGGGAGATCTAGATGCTAAAAATTTGCACTTTCTTATGAAATTCTTATGAAATACCTGAATTCCTAAGCAATTCAACCTTATTCATATGCAAAACCTTTCTGATGAAACATGATTAATTTAGAGCTGGGGTAGAATTACTTATCTGCAAAAAATAACATATGCAACACATGACCTCCCTTTACGTTCATGGAATATAATTTTGAGCATATCCTGATTTCTTTCTCTTAATTTGTTATTCCAAACCATTCCACCATAAATTTAGTTCTGTTCACCTGCCTGGGATCTGCGCCTAGACTTGGTAGGCCTGAGAGAGATGCTGCAGCTAGGATATGCTATTGACTTATGATCAGTTAGAACTTTCTCTGCTTCTCATGAGATCCATATAAACGCTTCCAGCAGGAGGGCTCACAACTGCCAATCTATATCCTTGTTTGTTGACTGGTTGTGAAACGTATTGCTTTGGATTGCCCTGCTAGGAACATAAGTGGTTTTTGTGTTCTGTTGCACTGGGACTCCTGCAGGTAGCCAGTGTGCAGGGCTTGTGGGCATCTCCGCCTGGAATGAGGAATTGCTCAGCCCTCTTTCTTGAGAAAAAGTATTCACCAGGTTTCACCTGGAAAGGGAAGAAATAAAAGTGAAGCCACAATTTCAAGCTTCTGTAGAGGTAACACTGTATCAAAAGTCTTCTTTTCTTTGAGGACACAATTTCCTTTTCTTGTTTTTTGGTGTTTTGTTTGGTTTTTTTTTTAATGGAAGCTTTCCTGTTGCTGAGTCTGTTTGCAGATGCACACATTGCTCTCTAACAGGACCCAGCTCATGCAGCTCAATTTTCAAGCAGCCCTGTGCAGGCTTGTTTAGGACAGCTATTTCCAGCTGCAAGAGAAATAGTGACTTCCACTCAATCCTGCATGAAGGAGATGTGGCCAGCAGCTCTCTCCCACTCCCCAAAGCAATAAAGCTAATGCTTTTGACAAATGAAAAACGTTCACTGCGACCAAAACAAATTAATTTAGTCTTTCCCAGCTAATTCATTCAATATTCCGATAGTGCTAGTAATTGCTACTGTTAGAGAAGAAAAGTTACATGTTATTTGTGTGATTCTGAAGAAAAGAATAACAACTAAAAGCAAATAAAAACAATGAAAACAAATATTCAGAAAATCTAAAGCTCATTCACCTGTCAACGATGCCTATAACTCAGTCCAATTCAATGCAATCCAAACTATCCACATAATGTAGCTGTGCCCTGCAGAAGGTAGTTCTGCACTCTGTTTGGACCGATGTTGATTAAAGACAGCAGCAGAGTGCTTGGGAAACTACAAAAGCCTGACTTGGAGCATTTTGTCTTAATATGCCTAATTTAGGAGAAAACTGATATTTTTAGAGGAGGGAATTAAAAAACAGTTGCAAGAAAAGTCAAGGAGCCAAGTTAAATTGATTGTTTTTCTCCTGTTTTCATCAGTCAGCTACTCTAAAATTCAAAAAATACACTGCAGTATTAAATTAAGCACTTCCTGAAGTTTACTTTTCTGCATATTTATGGTCCTGCTTTTGATAATGGAATCGTGCAAAATTTTTTTGAGTAATACACAAAATAGATGATATACCCTCAAAGTAGCAGCATTTTACAGGCTAAATCTGGAAGGAATTCCACAGATTTGGGGCAACATACTGGAATTTTCTTTTCTGCAAACTGCCCAGCATTTGTTTGTGTAAACTGCACATTGCTACTCTGGTGTCATGGCAGAATATTTTATCCTAGATTTGAGAAAAGGTATTCAAGAATAAATATAATTCCACCTATCCCAGGTGTGACTGCATGTATCTTCTATCAAGAGCTTCTTCTACAGCCAGTGACTGATAAGAATAGCTTACCCTATACAATAGAGAGGCTTAAAGTATAAACAAAGAAACTGCACATTAGAATTGAAGCAAGGAAAAACTAAAATCACATTTCAACATTAGGTTTCATGTCTGACATGGTTTTTCAAGGCAATTTCCAAGGTTGTCTTAATTAGGTATTCATGCAGATGAGGAAGGAAGGGAGGGAACTGTGGTTTGGGTTGTAGTTCAAAGGTTCTAATCTGATAAACTTTCCAGGTAAGTTTTCCGAGCTTTGCTTTCTTTGTTTCTCAATTACCATTTGAATAACTCTATTGAAGACTTGAAATACTCAAATCTTGTGTAGTATCACAGTAAAGGTTTAACAGATAGAACGACGCTGTAAGCATCTGTTCCATGATAAATATTATATAGATGAAATCACATAATAACTCTCTCCCAGCTAGTAGCTGGTCTACAATGAAAACCAAGCCTTGGACATTAAACTGCTGGGAATGTAGAGCTTTTCCAACTGTGTGAGGTATTGTTTTTTATTTTTTTAAGAATAAGACATTGGCTTCTTCTCCATTTACTGAGGAAGACAGGGATTAATTTCTATGTGACCTATCTTTTTTGTCTTCAATTATTACTGCTGGAGGTCTTGGGCAGGCAGTTGAAAACTGAATCTAAATTCTCATACCAATTGCTTTGTCTCGGTTCTTTGTCTCAATCTGTATTTTTTGTTTTGCTGCTTTATTGCCTGTGAAGATTTTTAGCAATGAGCACATCAGATTCTTAGTTCTAAGAGGAAGCTTAAGTTAGTGTACATACTTTAAGATATAGGGCATATCAGTAATACCTAGCTGTAATCTATGCTAATTAAAAATCATTATAGGTACTGCATCCATGAAGCAGCAAAGACTTAATTTAAAGAGCTGATGGGCTAAGTGGTATGCCCACACAGGTGATTCCAGCAGTGGGAGATGAGTTGGAGTCCCTGGGAAGTACACACATATATCCATGTGAGAAGAAAAAGGTCAGGAAAGTCTTAAGGGGCCTTTCCTTTTTTTAAAAAAAGTCAGAAACCCTTTCCCTAAGCATCTAAATTTAGAGGCTGATAATGCTGGGATGAAACAGAAATATGGTACAATTTCTCCTAGAGATCTCTTCCTCTCTCCTCATGGAAGCTACTTAGCTACTTAGCAACTTAGATTGCCCTACCTGGGAAAAAAATTTGTGTTGTAAAAGACAGGTTACAATTGCTGCTTCCTACCTTTTCACTGGTGTGTTGATGCTGCCTAAGGACCCCCTGAAAATTGTTTTGGCAAATGTGTCAAATGATATTGAATTGGCTGAGTCCACAGCTTGCTGTGGCCATATTAAGGACAAGGAATCAAGAGACAAGGATGGGACACCCAGGTCTCTCAGGGGACACAATTATTTTTGAAGCTCATCATGCTGCACATGTGACAGAAAACCAGTTGGAATGGGATGGACAGCATTGCATGGGGACAATGTCAGTACCAGCTACATCTACAAGGTAAGTGGCTGGGAAGGGAAGACAGTTGCATTGCTTTTTTTCCCAAGGTGTTTGTTGGCCTACATCAGCAAATTACCTTCATACCGAGATATGAAGGTCTCCTCTAAATCTGCCATTACTTTTCATTGCCCTTATTTTTTAAAACTAAGTTGCTTATAGCTGGTATGATTTAACTATAGGGTGTTGAAAGTAAACTATAAAAATATCTGGAAATAACCTCAAGTAACTTAGAGACCTAAAACTTTTCATGTTTTATTCTGATATCTCAAGAGATCTTAACAAAATAAAATTCTTGCTTGTGGGACCAGCTTGGATGAGATGTAAAGCAAAGTCTGAAGTTTTTTTGAGGTTATGGGAATTTACAGCAAGCCCCCAAAACATGGATCAGGGCTGGAAGGGGATGAAGGATTTAGGTGATAATAGCATTGCTTGTTACAGTGTTCTGCAGTTCAGTCTGCAAGGATGGAAAATTTTCAGCATGTGTCTCTGGTAAGGCCAATGTGTTTGTTGCTGTACTTTTCTACAGGTTTCACTGAAAAGGCCTGCTGAGATCAGGCAGATAATGCAATTATCATTAAAAGCACAGGGTAAAATTTCAGGTTAGGAAAAGACAGAAAGTGAATGGATATGTCTGAAGTTTTCTGTTCAGCTAGGTCTGATGATCTGCACACTGTAGATTTTTGAGGCTGAATGAGATGCACCTGACTAGCCCCAAATGCATTACAAAGTGGCATTGCTGGTGCCCATGTGTGTATGTACCTGCACATGGGCTTGGGGCTGATTAAGGACCAGAAGAAGCAGATAGCACAGAAGAAGGAAGAGTGCTGAAAGTAGGAGATAGTGACATATTGAGTATGGGCTGGTGGTGATGGTATCTGAAAACCAATGAGGAAGAGAAAAAATGTTCTGTGTATTTACAATTAAAATATCCAATGTTTATATTGACTTGATTGCTCTTTACAGAAATAGCTCGTTTGTAACAATTCTATTTTCGATCGCTACGTCTGTCTTCTGAGGGCAATAATATGGTGCACCTACCTTCATCAAAGGGCCATTAGACAAAGATAGACCGCAGCAAAAAGCATTTTTAAGCAATTTATAAACTAATAAGACAATAAAGGCAAGAGGATTCCACTGAAGAGCCAATATTTGCCAACATCTTCTGATCCACATATTTCAGATGCCGCAGGAAAAGGACTGTCAGTAAGTGCTGGCATTAAAAATAATGACCATTGTAAAATGATTTTCTGTTTCAGTTGACTCCTAAAGGCCAGTAATGTGCTGCTAATGAAGCACCCAGGGTGTACAGCATGGCCTTTTCTGGGACTCTGAGAAACAACCAGCCATATGCACAGCAAATGTCTTTGGCAACACTCTGTGGCCTTAGCTGGAATTTCTGTGCTACTATAGTTTTATGACTCAATCATAATATTATTTAAACATAATTTTTCTGTATCTAATTTATTTATTGTCTCTAGTGGTAGACACAGAGACTGGTGAGCTAGATTATATTAACATTTCAGAGTAATAATAGAAGAAAGCAATTATCTTTGGGCATAAAAATCATTTTAATTAGACAGTCAGTAAAGCGGGAATGGACAGACAATGATGAATTATTATCCTGTAGTTTAATCAGACAGCTGGAGAGCTGGTCTACAAGAGGAGCTCGCACTCAAGAAAGTGCCTTGGTTGATTGAGTCAAATGTAGACAACAAAGAGAAATTGCAAACTTCCTTGAGCATCTTTGAACTACCAATACAACAAATACATTAGCCCATCATTTCTTTGAAGTCACTGGAAGACTTGGAGTTTGCTAAAAGTTAATGGTAATATTTTCTTTACTCTGTCTTAACATCCTATCAACCTAAAAATAACTTAATACCTATGGGCTATTTCTCTGAATCTTCACTCCCTTTCCTTCCACCATATGTCAGTGTTTTTCTGTCACATGAGAAAATTTGAATGGTAGTCCCTCTCTATGACAGTGTCACCTCACTCTACTTCCAGGTACATCTGTGCATAATACTAGATTTTTGCTGTGACCCTGCTTGGTGCTTGCTATTTTCCAGATCTGAAGATGAGGAAAGAGAATTATGTCTGAAACTTGCTTGTTTCATCAGAGTGAGCAGAGCTTCTTGTCACTGCAAACTGCATCCATAGCCCTGCTTTATTTGTGTACCAATTTTCGGGTCAAATATAACATAGTGATCCCCTAATATAATGAAAGATGGAACCAGATGGTATTGCAAACTCAGTGTAATTTAGGTGCTACATTACACAGTATCTATCATATGATAAACAAGACCCATTTGCATATTGAGAGTCTTGATAGCTCTACACAGAGCCAAAATGAACTGGATAATTCATCATGATTTTTTTATCAGCACACAGCGAGGTGCAGGTTAATGCAACTCCAGTGTGTACGTGTTGCTCAGGCAAACAAAGGCAGACCCAGAGCTCGACAGGAGTTCCTGAACGCCGGCATTTTGAGGCTGTGTGCCAGGGCACAGCGGGCACACTGACTTCTGTCATGGTTTAATAACAGCAAGCAGCTAAGTACCACAGAGGCACTTCTCACTGCCTCTCCCCCCAAGTGGGAAGGGAAGGAGAACCGGAAAAAATGTAAAACCCGTGGGCTGAGATAAGGACAGTTTAATAACTGAAATAATGTGAAATATAACATTAATTAATAATAATGAAAAGGGAGATAAAAAAATATAGAGAGGAATAAAACTCAAGAAAGGATCGTGGTGTGCAGAACAATTGCTCACCACCCGCTGACTAATGCCCAGCCTGTCCCTGAGCAGCAGTTGGCTACTCACAGTTTATAAAATCCCTCAGTTTATACACTGGGCATGGTGCTCTATGGCATATAATTTCCCCAGCGTGGGCTGTGCAGGGCAGGGCATTTCCTGATTTTCAGATGTGCTGACTTCTACTGGGATGCCTTCTCTTTGCTGTGTGAGGAACCTGGGCACCTTGCCACAGCACATGATAAAGCAAGGTGCCTGAAAACAGAGAGCATGCTGAGTTGACAGTCTCCTTGGTTAGCCAATAAAAAGCCCTGAGTGCAGTACTTGGGAAATACCTGCATCTCACTGAACACAGTGAGAACCTGAAACTCCTGCCTGAGCTCAACCCCCAAATGAGAGCTTTCTGAAAAGTGATGATTCTTTCTCCAATTTCCTTTCATGAGAAGCTCTAGGTGTCTGCCCTGAAAGCCAGGCCTAGGATATTCTAGATGATGCTGGTAGGCACCACATTAGTAAGTGTTCTTGGACTGCTATTCTCCATCTTGCTGGGTGACAATGTTTCATTTTCCATTAAATTTTCAGTGGACTGAAGAGATTCTCAGGGCAGTTGGAGTGAAGATGTCAGCTCTTTTGGAGTGGAATGGTGACTTTCATATGGTATAATATACATACAGGGTGAAAGTGTTAGGAGTCAATGGGGGATAAAGATGAGCTGCAGGAGATGCCTACTGGTCCCTCTTCTTGATGGCACCAGTAGTTATTTGGATGGTTTAGAACAATCCCCTAAAGGCAAAACAAATTAAATCCCAGTTGAAAACTACATATTTTTTGTTTTCCATACCTGATGTTTGAAGATCCAAGGATCTTAAGTCCATGGATACCTTCTCTGAAGGATGTCCTCAGGGTATGTGGATATCCTCAAGTACCAAAGTCCTGTAGAAATCAAATCTCTCTTGTTGGCACCACAGTGGCCACTTTCCCCTCTTGTTGTGCTTTGCAAATTAAATCCCCAGGAGAAAATTTCAGAGGCAGAGAAGGGCAGGTTGGCAGCTGACAGAGAGGGAGTCTGAAGGCACATGGTGACATCCACTGAGGGCAGCTCGGAGAGACAAAAATTGTCTCTGAAAGCAGAAGAGATATGAAGTGTGGAAAGAAGAGTAATTATGTAGCTGAGAAAGACGATGGTGACCACAGTCATTAACTCCTTGAGGAGGTACTGGAGTTTGAAGGGAAATTGAGCTCCTTTTTCAGAGATATAAATTGGTATAGGTATAATCAGCTTTATTAGGGACACCAAAAGAGGTTAACAGATGGCTGACTTCCAGACAAGGATCACAGACAAGCTTTCTTTATTCAGTATTGAGACTAATCTGACCAAAGCCAGCTCTTCTCATGGGACTCCAAGGAGGGCAATTAGCAGCTCCCACAGCCTTACTCACCTGGGGATAGCAAGATGATCATGCTGATCGAATCTCCAGCAGAGTTAAGTAGCACAAATGAATTTTACCTGTGTTTCTCAATGAGTTTGTGAGAAATCTGCAAAACTGAGAGCTTACATCCCATGTCTGTTGACTGATATGGTGGTCATAGGGTTTGGGCTAGCCTTGCTGCACCCTAACATGTCCCTGATGGTCTCATGGAGTTCTGGGGATGGGCCTTGCCAGTGAAATCCTGCTGGTTTCACTGTCACTACTGTTCCTTGTGGGGCAGCTGGCATGCACTGTCTGTCCTTGGTAACTAATGGGGGCTGATGGCAGTGAAAGAGCTCCCGGGGACATCACAGTGACTGTGGTGAGGTCTCCGGAACTAGTGGGAGATTCTGTTAATGTGTGTGAAAGAGCCACCAGCCATTCCAAGGTCAGAACTGCTAGGAAGAGCTGATGACTAATGTAATTTGATGCATTAATGTAATTCTGTTTTCTGTTTCCTAATTATCTGATTGCTTTCAATTTATTCCTTATGCATTGAATAATTTCTACAAGTTCTTAGTCCATAGCCTGCATGAGAATTTGCTGTTTCAGCAAATGCTCTTACATAAACCTGCAGGCTAAAAAGACATAGAAAATGAAGGTAAAATAAGAGTGAAAATACCAGAAGAGGGTTAAAACTATTTTTTCTTCTGGTATTTGTATTTGTTTCATCCTCCCAGGCCAATCTATGAGGAACCAACACAAGGTCTGGAACGGTGGGAGAGCAGCATCGAGCTGCTTGCAGGACTGCCAGGCAGACTTTGTTGCTGCAGTCTAGCACAGTCTGTGATCTCCTGGAACAGCATAAAAGCTGTCTTGTGCATGAATGGGGTCAACAGGCTGCTGAATATTAGGTAAAAAATGGCCCCTCACTTTCTTCTGGTCTCATGTTTCTGTGGATTCTTCTCTGATGTGGTCATGTTTGAGTGATCTGCTCGTTCTGTCACACAGGCAGCACCTGAAATTCCTCACTTGAGTTCAGTGGCTGTCCCTCATCCTGAGCAGCTCATGCTGGGCATGCCCACCTGCCCCTCCTCTGCAGGGCTCAGCACGAGGCTGCACAAATTTGGCTATATTGCCAGATGCTTTTTTCCCCTCCTCTCTTTGCGTTTGCTCACTCTGTTATTGAGCTTCACTGCCCAGGCACTAAACAAACACTAAGTATTCAGCACCAGCCTTTGGTTTCTGCACGTAACGGCCTGTGGGATCAAGACCTAATTGAAAGAGTATTTAGGCATGACTTCTTGGTGATTGCCTTTAAGGACCTTATCCTAAGCCCCTTCAGAAGACAAAAGCAGCTGAGGACATTAAGGTTTAAGGATGGTGCTTGATGTCTCACAAATTTGGATCTTACAGTGACTAAGCTTTCTGAGAGTTATGCTTAAATCAAGTGACAAAACCAGCCTGGAAGTTAAACAGTGATTAACTCCCTGCTCTCATATCTGAGGAGGCTAAAGGACTCAGCTAAGAAGTGTTCTAAAATGAATGTAACTAGTTTCTGCACACAGTAGGAGATGAGAAACAGGGAATGCATTTTGGAGAGGATGTTTACCATATTTTCACAGTTACAGCTAGCAGGATAGCTGGAAGGAAAAATACTTATTCATCCATTCAAGTTATAAATGAATGTGGGTTATACAAAGGGAATCGAAGCATCATCTCTTCTCCCTTAGCTCCCCAGGGCTGCTCTATATCATATTGTCTGTCCTTCTTCTCATTTGCCTCCGTTTCTTATTTCAATCTTTACTATTCCTTACCTTATTATCCTCTAGCCCTGATTTTGTGTGCATATCCAGGCTATGAGTCCTATGTACAAACGCCAAGTTACTCAGTAGTCAGATGATGCAAATTGTGTGCAAGGCAAAATGGTAGAGAAGGTGAACAGTGCTCGGTGCTTAATGTACAGAGGCAAACGGGTGTATGCAGATTGGAGGTTAATATCACTTCTCACAGCTGACTATAAACTGCTGGTATTTACTGCGGCTGCAGGGTTTTAAAAACATAATTAAAGATTAACGAACCTTAACAAGATCTCTGCCTGGCAGAGGAATGTTAATAGAAATGCAAAAACCTGTGCAGCGGTGTAGCTTAGGCAACCCTACTGCAGTTAACAAAGCTGAAATGTTTGAAGTACTGAGGATGGTGGCATGTTTACTATAATATCAGAAGTTAGTCAGCTCTGTCCCTTCTGTTTGTGCTTCTTGAACCATTTAGGTATAGATAGTTTTGGACAGAACTGAATGGTGTTATTTATTGTGTCACATCTACTTGTTTCTAAAAACAATTTGGCTGGACACATGCAGTGGTGTATGCATACTCCAAAACCAAAGCTCTATTAACTGGTATTCTGCCCAGCCACTCTCTGCTAATGAATCTCATAAAGTTACTTTTCACCCAGTCCCTGACTATTGTTCAACAAGGAGAATGGCCTTCACAGTAATGTATCCATATGAATCATAGCTGAGATGGAAAGAGATTTCTGTTATAGTGACAGAAAAAAATTTAAAAAATGAAATTCTGTTATAGGCCCATGATAACACTCTTTTTCCCACAAAACCCCATGATTCATTTTCTGCTTCACTTAATGCATGTTATAAAACACAGCTTTAGGAGCTAACTTTACAAACCAACAAAAATCTGTGACTGTATTTTATGCCAGGTTTTGAGTTATCCTGAGTGGTGCAGATACCTGTCTCCAACAGCATACCTTTTCCACAATGTCTAGTGGTGAAAGTATGCATATGACGAGTGGGAGCCAGAGCTACTTCTTTAGCTAAGGCTTTTTGGCAATTTTCCATATCTTCTGTGGGATCAAATTTTTTGAAGAGCATCTTGACCCTTTCACTCCCAAATTGACAGCTGTGTAAAGTTGCAAAAAGGAGAGAGCAGAAAGAGATAAGCAAAAGAAAGGTCTAAAGGAGACCTGCATTATCCTGAAAAATATGAATTAAATAGGCTTTTCTGCTTTCTGTATTTTTCCTGACCAGCAAAAATTCTTATCAGTTCTACACATTATCCCCCTCTTCCCTGCTGTCTTGAGAAGAAAGTGGCTCTTGATTGGCAATTCTTTTCCCATGATTTGCAATGGGTTAAATCTGACAGTTTCTATGCAATCATAATATGCCTGGATTTCTTTTCACTGTAGTTGTCTTATCATCTTATAATGACTCTTCAGATTTTTCTGTCCCATTTTTTTTCTGTAATGGAGAAGTATATGGAAAAATCAGATTTATTGCTCATTAATTGGAATTCCCTGCTTCTGTTGGACAGTTAGTGTAGGCAAGTGCTGGTGAAAGAGATTTGGGGAGCCTATTGGGCTATTTGCAACTCTGGACATAATTATCTGCTGTGTAACTGACCTGTATAATCAGAATTAGTGGACAGTGCTGATTTGGAAGGTAAATTCCCCAGAAGCATTATTCCCTAGAGGCCCTCAAAGTCTCCTACTTTATGCACCAATGAGTTTGACTGGTACTTGTCCCTTTTTATAAATACAGTATCCAGAGGGTGACATTTGTGGCTATCCCTGACACACCTGCAGGTTGGGCAGAGAGGTGACTGAGTGTGGAAAAAGCCTTGGGAGTGATGGTTGATGAAAAACTCAACATGAGCCAGCAGTGTGCGCTCACAGCCCAGAAAGCCAACAAAACCCTGGGCTGCATTGAAAAGATTGTGGCCAGCAGGTTGGAGGAGGTGATTCTTTCCCTCTGCTCTTGAGAAACTCCACTTGCAGTACTGTGTCCAGTTCTGGTGCCCCCAGCATAAAATGGACATGAAACTGTTGGAGCAAGTCCAGAGGAGGGCCATGAAGCCGATAAGAGAACTGGAGCACCACCCCTGGGAAGGCAGACTGGGAAAGCTGGGACTGTTCCCCTGGAGAACATTGTGTGGAGACCTCATAGCAACCTTCCAGTGTCTGAAGAGGGCCACAAGGAAGCCAGAGAGGCACTCTTTGTCAGGAACTGTAGTGACAGGACAAGGAGGAATGGGTACAAAGTGAAAGAGGGAAAATTTAGGTTCGATATTAGGAAGAAATTTTTCAGTGTTATGGCGGTGAGGCACTGGCACACGTTGCCCAGAGAAGTGGTGGGTGCCCCAACCCTGACAGTGTTCAAGGCCAGGTTGAAAAAGGCCTTGATCAGCCTGGTCTAGTGGGAGGTGTCCCTGCCCATGGCAGAGGATGTTGGGATTAGATGATCTTTAAGGTCCCTTCCAACCCCTTAGCATTCTATGTTTCTATGATTCTCTGATTGTTTCTCCAAGGGAGAGAGAAGAACTGCCATCTACAGCTGGTCTGAAATGCTCAGATCAAGACAGGTACTGGAGAACAGCTGTGGACATGCAGCTGATATACTTCACTTTCTGACTGATAAAGTATAAGGTATTCCTTCTATTATCACCACACCTGGGAGGTCCAATCCAGAATCCCTAACTCAGAGCATGTACAGTGGTTGCTCTGAAGTACAGGACAAATAAAAGAAGTGGAAGTTATCACAATGAGTGGCTGCTGATGACGTTGCTGTCACCAAGGCAAGTTCTGCTCTCTTATGGCAGCAGCCTAAATGTTGCTCAAGATCCCTGAGGTGAGGAAAACTAGCTGGAGGGGATCTGTTCAGTGGTATGGCGTGGCTGACTTGGGCACCTCTGACTAATGAAACAATCCCAGGGAAACAAGCCCATATCCCTTTCCCTCTTCCTCCTGTTTCAGTGCCAGTGCACAGCCAGCCTGAGGGCTCCAAGGCAGCATCACTGTCTTCCTACCCACTGCAGTAGTGCCAGCTTTGGGGAAAAATTTTTTTTCCCTGCCATCAGCTAATGGGAAGCTGCTGCTGTCCACATCCTTTGCTTTTCACTCCTGCTCTCCCATCCTACACCAACTACGATTTTCCACTTTTTGTTTTTCATGCGCGTGAAAGCCATTTTCTTTTCACTCACTCAGAGCAGAGCAGATATAAAAATTTAGCTCTACCTTAGCTTTGCGCTCCTCAAGTGTGTATGTCCTGAAAATGCTCCTTTAGAGTATCGTGATTTGAAACGATGGCTGAACAACAGCACTTTTCAATTTAAACCATAGCCATTGTGCATACAACATCTGTGCTCTCCCATTAAAAAGCTGTGCCTCATAGTCACACTTCATTATGCCAATGTGTTGGGTTCTATTTTTTTCACAGCCTGAGCATTTTAAAGGGGCATTTGCAACTTAAACAACTGGCTTGTACCAGGTGTAGAGAAGGAAGGCCAGCTTTCTAGCTACTGCAACGAAGAGTGAGTTTCCCAGGCTGGCACAGTCTGGGGCAATTTCTCAGAAGGACATCTAGCTCCTACCTGATTCATGTACCAGGGGGTCACTTCTTTGCAATTATAGATTGTAATTATTTTCCGATTTTTCTGTTTGTCTTAGAAAACTCCAAAATTCTCTTTACTTCCCTACTCTTAGCTCAGCTCTGTGTTGTCATCTTGTAGCTCCTTTATTGAGAGAGGAAACCTGGTCTTTGACCCATTTCTTTGATATAGTTAATCTCCTACAATGTTGCTTACAGCTACCCCTCTGGTGAGTTACTTCATCCTTAGGCTTAGGTTGGAACCTGTTCGATAGCTGTTACTGAAAGGAAAACATTATATGGGTGCAAATGCCTAAACAGTAAAGGGTGGCATATTCCCAGGTCAAATTTTGATGGTTCTTTTTTTCATAGTTGAATCCACTACTCTTTTATTCTTCACTAAAATAATACTTTAAATTCTTTTCTTGTTTAATATAATCCCAAAGGAATAAAAATTAGCCAGCAATGATCACAGTGTTCTCTCAGCAGCTTGTCTTCAGCCAGGTTTGTAAAACCATATGAAGTGAAAAGCTCTGAGGAGGCAAGGGAGAGAAGGAATTTTTTCAGCTTTAGCAGGTTTAATTGTTTGATCTTTCTCTTGCAGGTTTGCTAAAAAAAACAGTTGTCGTGTCTACCAAACCCCTGTGTAGGATGAAATCCCTGTGCATATTGTACCTGCTACTAAAGGGTATTGTTACTCTGCACCTAGAACTTAGACGTAGTGTGTGTGTATTCAAAGATCTTTACAGTTCTTATTTTTATATAAGTTGGTGTTAAGTTGGGTAAATTATCTTGAGAAGAAATCCCACTTCTCAGAGCACCCATTTTACCCTATGGTTTTAACTGCAACATGCTGAACAGCAACACCGTAAATCTGTGTTAAATGGATTGCAATTAGCAGAAGGAAATGAGGAAATGGTGGAAGGAATTCACTCCCAGAAAGCCCAGTGGTAAAAAAAAGAATTTAGAGTATTACAGAAACCAAACTTTTTAAGAGGAATTAATTCAGTGTACTCAACTGAAATACACTGAAAATTTGGTGAAGCTTTGCATGGAAAAGTGAAGAAGGATTGAAGTGATTAGTATAATACATTTTTCTCATTCCAGGAGGCTGTGCTCTTGAAGGGGTTTTACCAACTGGAGGAGTTAACACAGCCCGTGGTGCTCCCTGGTTACTTGCTTGTGCAGGTAACAGGCACCCCCACTGCCACATCTTCTCCCCCATCCTCCCTCTCCCAGCACAACACGAGATTGCTTCTACCTGCTGAAGTATGAGAGTGCTTATTGGCACTCATCTGCAAAGTGTCGCGAATGCAGCAAGAGCCAAGTGTGGCAGAAATACGGGTGGACTGACTAACCTCCTCCCTCTCATACGATACAGTGTGGTCTGGTTTCTGGATTTTATGTGAATGATAAAAGTCTTTGGGAAAGTTCCCAGAAAACGGAGTAAGTTGCTCTTAGCTATTCTTTTAATGTGGGATTTCAGAAGATGATTTCAAACCTATTAAAATTTAGATCTTTAATAAGCTTAATGTAAAATACTGGAGTTTATTAATCTCCTCAGCCTCTGTGCTGAATAAAATAGAAAAGAAATGTATTATACAGATAGAATCTAGCATTTTTTACATGGGAAGACCATTAACCTTATGGTAACTGTTATGTCTTTGAGCAGGCCAAATAAAGAAAAAAGCACCACCAGCAATGTAATTGCTTATTTTAAAGGTATTTTCCTTTGCAAACAAATTAGTATCTTCTAGGCAAAACAAAACAGTAGTTAAAGAAGTAGACTATTAACACCTCAACCATTGACACAGAGCTTACTACAAGCTATTTTTATTTAGCCTTTTCCTGACAATTTGCCATATGTTCTGTGGGAGTTTTATCAGTTTATTGCATGTTGCAGAAGTGTCCCCAGATGCAGGATGTAAAGGAACTCTTGGGTAAACTTAGTAAGTAGTAGAATTTAGTCTTTAAGGTCTCTGCACATTTTCTGGTAATTAATCATGGTTTTAAATCTCTGTGGGCATTTCACAGTAATTAATCATGGTGAGACAAACATCACATTGACAGCCCCCCTGCTTCTGAGGAGCCAGTTACACTCAGTCAGTACATGATCTGTCTCATGCATAGGTGGTGTAAAGTGGATCTGAAATAGACTTGGGCAGCAGGGAGCAGTAGTGTGACATAAAGCAAAAAAAAGTGTGCTGCAGTATTTGGAGACTAAAATAAATAAATTACAGTGACCTTATATACAGCTGGAAAAATTTGGTAGCTGAAGTGTGTTTGAAGTGAGACAAGTTGGAGTGTTAATTCATTGGATGATTCTGAAGACAGTCCAAATTTTATAGCTGAGACTGCCGCAGCTGAACTCCTGGGGTACAGTAGCTCAAGTCTTTACCTTTGCCTATGGTATAACATCCCTAATAAAAAGAAAAAGCTGAATAGAAAGAAGCTCATTCATTTATTTAGATTAGCCAGCAAAGTGACAAGTATGTCTTGATGCCAAAATGAAGCCATGTAAACCATCCTCCTGAGAGTAGGCATATGCAGGGGAGGTGATGGAGCATTGAACTGTGTGGAAAATGATGGGCAAAACAAGAAGCTGTGACTTGCTGTGAAATTGCCACCTTGTAAGTCCTGCTTAATTGCACTGCTGTGGCTAGTGACCCACCTTTCAATGCTTTACTGCTTCCTTGAGCCTATCATCAGCCCTTCTGGCCACCAAACAAAGAGCATGAACCCACAGTAAGACTGGTGACATGCTCTAGAGACATGTGACACCTGGCACTGGGCATGGAGGACCTTGAAGGGAAAGAGAGATCTGTGATTATTGGTGCCAGTGTGAATTAAGGGTTCTGCAGCCTACACACCGCACTCTGGTACAGGCAGGAGACAAGAGATAGGCAGTGCTTGAGGAAGCACAGGAATACTACCCAAGTATGCCCAAGTACTGGCAATTGGAAGATATCTGGGTTGCTTTTTACTGTATTTTGTTTTTGAGGGATATTATTACCTGCAGGTGAATGTATAAAATGTATTTCCCCTGTTATTCAAGGCAATCACAAAATTCTCAGTCCAAGAGAAGCAAGACCAAGGGCTGAAAAGATTGACATTTCTTCCCTCACTTTTCTCTTTCTTTCCTCGCTCTCATCTTTCATCCGACCCTCCTTCCTCTTTCCTCCATATCACTGATGTCTTTAGTGAACTTTCATTGTTTCTGAAGCGCCCTCAGTATGAAACATTGAGCCACCTTTCTGGCTGTTGCATTGTTTTTCTCTTTCCTTATGATCTCCAAATCACTGAGTATTCCTGAAGGCCAAAAACTCATATAACTGCACAGCATTAGTCTTCCTGCATATAACAATGCACTTAGTCTTCCTGCATTCCTACCCTTTATACATTAAAAATATTGCCTTTGTCCTTCATAATTTGTTACAAAATTCAGGTCAGTAAGTGAAGCCCCATGCTTGGGCACCTAGAGATCAGATGCTCAGGGTGAGAAACAATAGGAGCTCAGCAGGAAATCAGTGGTGTGTTTCAGTGTTTGAGATGATAATCTGCAAAATTCACATGCTTTTCAGAGACAGCACTGGGAGCATGATCAGGTGTAGAGGGAGCAGAATCAAGTTTAGTACCTCCCTTCTTGGCACTGGAACAGGATGCCCAGGGAAGTGATCAGAGCACCAACCTGTCTGAGTTCAAGAATTGCTTGAAGAATGCTGTTGGGCACATGATGTGATTCTTGGGGTGTTCTGTGCAGGGGGAGCTGAACTTGATGATCCTGATGGGTCCCTTCCAGCTGAGCATATTCTATGATGAAAACCAGGAGATTTGTATTTAAGCAAACACTAGAAAGGGTATGGAAGGAGATTGGTAGTAGTCTAGAGGGAGGAAAGTCATTTGGTATTGAGAGAACAGTGCTACCTACTGGGATTGATTGTGGGTTGTCTGGAACAAAATTGGCTTCCCCTAATCTGAAAGTTCAGTAAAGCAAAAAGACCAAGGTAAAGTTACTGTACTGCTGCTGTTTCTAGAGAAACTACCTGAAGATAAACTCTCCGACCCAGCAAGATCTCCTATGAGCATGGTAACTTGGCTGGACAGACCCATCTATCGCTGTTGCACAACACTACCCCCATCATGCCTGGGATGGATGGTTAGCTGCCAGGACCATTCCAGAAAGCAGATTGGACTGAGGTATGATGCAAAACAAGTGTGCCCTTTTTGAGCTCATCTTGTTCTTGATCTCCAGGATTGTCTTTAGACGCACTACAGTTGTCATCTCTGAAAAATTATTCTTTTATTCTTTTTTTTTTTTTTTTTTGTTTTGAATGTCTCTGCTTCTACCTGCTAGACAGGGAGGTTTTTTTGTGCAGTGAAGACCATTTCTACAAAGGTATTAAGTTTTAAGTTGCCACATATATTTCTAAGGCAGCTAACATGAACCTGTATATTATTAACTGGCATGTGTATGACACAATAAGAGTTTTAAAACAGCAGTGCACTGACAAGGGATGCAATAAATTAAGACTCTTGGTTACTGCATTTTACAAGTCAAGTTCTCTTCACCAAGTTGATTTTATTGCTATGTGTAAGAACCTAAAAATCAGTTTGGAGATAAGTTTGCAGGTGTGGGGGAAAGAGACGGGATCAGTGTGGAAATGCTCGTGAATTGTCCTGCTAACCAGTAAAGTCACTTTCCCAGTCAGGGTGATGCGAAACCTCCCATCCCAAGGAGAGCTGTGTCTTGGAAAGTGAATCTCAATTGTCATGATGACCTCTTGAAGCTGCTCATAAGGAAAAGGTTAGGTGGAGGTGTAGCATAGGCTCTGTTCCTCAGAAGAATATTCCTAATTACTCTTCAGCTTCCCAGGCACAAACATCCTGGAATTGTGTCCCAGTCAGTTCACTTTTCTTGCATATCAAGTACAGCAAAGTGGAGAGGCGTTTAGCACACAGCTCAGAGGAGCTGTTTCAGTAACAGAAATGCAGTTCATCCCTTCACAGAGAAATGTTTATACAAAGTTGCCAAAGGCAGAAAACTTGAATTAATCTAATAAATCAAAGACTTTTGCATTTGTCACGAGAATGGCAATGCTGAGATTGCACTTGTAAGTAGGAGATGTAGGAACACAGAAACTCATGAGCTTCTTTGTCCAACTTAAAATGAGGGTCAATTAGTGGACAAAATAATGAGCCGATGGCTATTCTGAATGATCACAATTTGATTTGGATACAAGTAAGATATGAAGTTAAGACAAATGAGTTTCACAGTCGGGCCTGGGGTTCTAGAGCCCACTATATTAATACCACTGTGCCACTATCATTCTAACTCTAAGAGCTGTCATGGCCTGACAGTCCTAAAGGGAGAGAGCAGATGACACCAGAATCACTGTCAGGTTGGTCTGGCTACCAGATGCCGTTTGAATGTTACAAGTTCTACATATGAACTCATCCACTGCTCTTTTTTTTTCTGCCTGACTTTCCTACCCTCTTTCTTCTTATTTCTCCCTTTCCTTTTGCCTTCTGTTTAAGGAGTCTTTGGTTTAGTTAGCTGAGTCCAAGTCTTTTGAACACCTCCAAAATGACATCTAAAAGCAGTATTTTACATATTACCACTGGCATCAGATTGTCAGTTTTTGAGGTGGCTGACAGAGGCAAGTGCTGTGCCTAAGTTTTTCTAACAATGAAACTACAAGTAAAACTCAGAAACCAAAGTCAGGTTTTTGATTTTTGCCATGGTTTCTTTACCTCTGTTGTATATGCTTTACTTGTTTGTCTTCAAGAAAACAGAATCAGGTCACAGTTATATCTCCAGATCATCTCAATAAGCTTCCCTCCTTTTCAAAATCTTGCCAGCGTGTTCTGAAAATGTCACACCATTTTTAGAAATTTTTATACATGTATCCATAGAATTCCTTGGTGATGATATATTTGTGTTAGCGAAGGTTTAATAAAACACCTGATTTACTTCTCCAAGCTGCATAATAACATCAGAGAGGACAGTTTTTACCTCTACATGTTAGGAAACCTTTCAAAAAACAAATGAAAAGTAAAAATTATGGTTACCTGTCATTTAAAAATAGCAAGGACTGAGTTGCAGTAGCTGGTAATTGCTATTACTGTAACAGTAAACCAGCAGAGTTTTCTTTCTCTGAATTCCTTTAAACTTATATATTCAGCTCCTGAAGAAACACAGTGATTAATATAAATAGAATTTTGTATGGTCTTCCAGACCAACGAGTCCCTTCAATACTTTGCTGACATTTACTCATTTGGTAAGTGTTGCCCAACCCATTTCCTGCTGAACCTCTCCATACTCAGTACACATCCATCAAATCAAGTTGTTTACAGAATAACTTTGCACAAGGCAGGGCAGACAGAAAGGTACCTCAATAAATGCTCAGACAGATTTCCTCAGTGTTAGAGAAGGCTACATAGAAGAGGTTATTAAAATAACGGTTGAGGGAAACACGTTGTAGAAACTTCTCTGAGTGAACTATGAAGAAAATTTACAATGCGGTCACATCAAGTTCTCTAAGTAAAATCTGTCTTTTTTCTTGGTATGGCTGCCACACTTTCTTAGCCCCTAAATAACAAAAAACAACAAAAAGGGATCATAAATACTATAAAGTATTGCAGTGTTGCAATAACAGGAACTGAAATTCAGGTATTGCAACTGGTAGTGTCTGCTATACCTATAAGTCACCTGATGGGATCAAAGACCCTACAGAGGCTGAATGACCTTTCCTCAGATGTCATTGATGCTGTGAGCTGACCCGCTATAAAGCTCTTCTCCAGAGCTGAAGATGTGTAGGAGCCAGGTGGCGTGTCAGAACAAGTAGTTAGTGGTACCATGGTCAGCTAGTGGAAAAGTTTAACAGAGCCAGCTGAAGGTTTTTCTGTGATGTGATATATTACATCTCTACCCCTCAGCAAAGAATCTACTTCCCTTCCTTAAATTCTGCATAAACAGGTTTCTTTCAGAAATGAAAATGGCCCTGACCAGAGAACTGGAGCACCTTCACTCCTCTGTTAACTGTAAGATATGTTCAGATCCTTGCCTGAATGAAATGGGGTCCTTGGTTACTCTCATTGCTTTCCATGACAGCCTACACTAGGCTAATGTCTTTAATATCTATGGGTTACTGTCATCCAGCATACTGACCAGATTTTAAACTAAAAATCTAGGTGGACTGTATGTTGGCCCCTCTCAGAGTGGCAAATTTAGTTTTTAGTGATGTTTGAGTATTATTAGTAGCTATTTCTGATTACCTTCTGCATTATCAAATGAATGTCTGCATATGCTATAGCACTTAAGGAAAGGTATCAAACCATCACAGAAGTATCTGTTCAGTGTACACACCCCATAGAGAACAGGGTAATATATCATCAATAACTTTAACTGTACAATACTCCTAGACAAATGTAGTATAACTCCAATTCTGATCATTTAGGCCTTTGAATTTTTAAACCTAGCCTTAATTTTGCCTTCATTCTCTAGACTATGAGATGTCAATGTTTTAAAGTAGTTTCATATTACTTTTTTTTCTCTGGAGACTGAAATTTTCTGTTTATAGTACACAAGGGAAAATAGACTTTCCCGGCCTTCTTAATTGAAGTTTTCTTGTTTCCTATTATCTCTGTAAAATCATCTTCCATACACTCTGTTCCTTGTATCATTCATCTCAGGCCTCTGTTTTCCCTGTCATTAATCTGAATAGTGTACCTGTTTCAAAGTTAATAGAGTCTCCCAAGAGAGGGTACATTCAGATCCATTGCATGCTCAGCATCTTGGAAGATTGCCCTTATGCTGAAAGGAGAATTTAGACCTTTCCAGAATGAAAAGAGAGCTATCCATCTGGGAGAAATTCTAAGCTGGATGTGCTAAATTTTGTTAGTATTCCCCTTTTCTGGAACAAGTCAAGGTTTGAAACATGTCATTGATATATTACTTTCATTAACATGATAGAACACAATAAGTAGAGTGCTGCTGTTGACTTTGCTGCACCTGTCCTATAATGCAATATCCAGTCATTATCAGATGTAATTAGCATGTTTGAGGCAACATATTGGTCCACCACAAATGCCTTTTAAAAGGAGGAGGGAGATTATTTTGAGTGCTTTATGACTTTCCTGAAGAGTCTAAAAGCTTTTTAAAACAGTTAAAAATGTTCACACTAGAAGGGCTGAATCAAGGCTCTTCAGGAAAATATTGTTATGGATGGAAAATTGCTGTTAGCCATGACATGGGAAACCAAAAGGCATAAATTTAAAAACGTTGCTACCAACAATATAAAAAGAAACTTCTGGTAGCATCATTCATCCACAGAACTTCCACACATTACAGCTTGTACAGGAAGATCAATATCATGCTGAAAGTTGATGGAGGGCAAAGCCCTAAACAATCTGGGATTTTGAATCTAATGTATGATTGAGTAACGAAGAAAAGAGACAGTCAGGGTGGATGGAGTGTGAATACATATGATATTTTTTATGAATACAACAAAGAAAAAGGCAAAGGTTTCTCTAATTTTGAAAGGTGTTAAGGCACAAAGCAACGACTGAAGAAGGCCGTGAGAGTTCATCACAGAGGAATCCAATTTGTCAAATTGTGGTTATAAAAAGTAGATCTAGGTGCAAGTCTGGAAGCAGCCCAAGGTGGTCTGCCACCTGTAGTTTTGGGCCTGATGCATGTGCTTTTGTGCATGATCTCAGAAGAAAATATGTCAACACAGAATAGCTTGTTGTACTCACACAACAGAGAATGCAAACACCAAGCCTGTCTTTGCTGTTTAATCTCCTACCTATGGTACTCTCAGATCCTATTATATTAATCTTCTGTAGAAAATATGGCTGTATTTTTTTATCAGTGATGAGAAAAGATTTTCTGATAATTTAAGAACTTTTGTTTCTCCTTCCAGTGCTAAGAGAAGACAGAATATATGAACACACTGTACAACTGATAATGAAAGGAGCAAATCCTTGTTCAGTTTCCTCAGTCCTCAGCCACTGTTCTCTCACTGTCCAACTCATAGACCTCATCAGGGGGCTGAGGAACTACTGCAGTTTTCTTTTGGGCTAAAGTAAGGAGGAGAAAGGCAGAAAGAGTCTAAACATTTACACTGACATACACTAGCTGACAGCTGACCAAATGAAAAGTCAGGACAGTGAGCATGTTTTTTTCTTCATGGTTGGATCAAATATCTGCTGGAGCCATTTATGAGATGCTGTAATGGCTTCTTTTTCCCTTGGAATATTTTTGAAATAAGGTCTGAGGAGATGCTCCGCTGCAGCTGGGTTTGAGCCAGCATCCAGTGGTCTTTGCCTGCCAGGCAGAAGAGATGGACATGGCACCTTGGATTCTGCTAAAATTTCATGGCCATTTCAGATTTAAAAAATGTAAATGTTGTAACACAAGTATACTAATATTTAAATATCAGCCTATTCTGGCTTGCCTAAATATTGATGACCAGCGCCAACTAAATATTGGCATGGCACTGTGCTCAGAGAAAAGGAGCCTGTGCTTCCTGCTTGGGTCTCTTTTGTTCACACACATACTGCAATGGAAGTTTCTCTTTCTGTGCTGTCAGTTGCCTCACAGTGCTTGTTTGCAGTATTGTGCTGAGGAGAAATGTTCTAGAGAATATTACTTTGTCCTTTCTTCTTTTCATAAGATGTTTTCATCCTGATTGATAGCTTATTGTTTTGATAGCACAAAGTGGAGGAGCTGGTACAAGAATTCATCTGAAGGTAAAAACCAAGAGGTGATTTTGTGTGTGTAAAGTACTCTGATAGAGGAGTGACAAACACAGCAAGAAGGCCAGCCCTGAAGAGAATCAAATTTATTATGGAAAATAACTGGCAAAGCTGCAACTAAGCTTGGCTGTGTGGTGTAAGTAAAACTATAATAGTTGTCATTTATATACTCTGACTTGTAAATAGGCTCTTTTCAGGTTGATATTGTGTGTTTTCCATACAAGATTACATTTTCCCTCTGCATGCCGCCTCCTTCGAATCAATCAAACAGATTACTCCAAAGTGACCTTGTTGGAACAGTATGTATATTAAATTTATACATAGCTTCAAATAAAGTGCTGGTGTGCATTATTGAATATATGAATAGGGCAAGCAGTAGCAATATTAATTTTATTTAATGTTATATGGAGTTAAAAGATAGGAAGATTTACTATCCATTTCAAGGGAAGTTATTGCAGTTTGGTATTAACATTCTCAGCTTTTTTTTTTTTTTTTTTTT